>JAEANM010008590.1:2498-16908 GCA_017656035.1 Myanophis thanlyinensis
ACACACACAGATAGTTTAGTAGGTTTTTTAATATTCCCCAGAAATTCTCTTCACCAAAACCAAAACCCCAGAACTGTCCCAATGAAGTCCAATGAAAAGCAGACCCATGCTAGTCCACAGAGCAATGGCCAATGAGTCCACAAGGCACCTGAAAGTTTCCCAAACAAAATAAATCCACCAGGCAAAATTAAATCCACAATACAAGAGGCTTCACAAGACAGTTCATAAGACATGATCCAAAGTCAGTGTCAATCCAAAGCAAGGCAGGAATCACAACGACCAAGAAACATGCAGCTAGGAAATGAACATATTGCTCCCACCATCGGCTCCAATTATGTGCTGTGCTAATTAGCCAGCTTCTGATCAAGAGGGACGAGGCTACTTGTGAATAATCTGTTGATTTTTGCTGCCTTTTCTCTGTCCTACGTGTTCTTGGATCAAGAGCAGAAGGCAGTTCATCCACCTCATCACTAACTGGCTGCAGTTGTGTCTTTTCCTCATCTGAAGCCTCAGGGCTGTCCTGCTGTAGCTGTGTTTCAGCCAAATCACTCTCAGATGGCTGCCTGGACCATTAACCAACTGTCCTCCTGACATGCCTGGGACTGGTTCATCCTCCTCTGAACTCACATCTGGAGAGGTATCTGAGGATGGCCTGGGGGAGTCATCACATCCCTAGACCCAGATCAAGATTACTTATCATAAGGCAAGTAGTTAGGAGATGAGCCAAAAGTCCTTCCCAACTTCTGAATGGAAGTGCTCACTATTCATCCTTGATTCAGAAAAAAATAGACCAGAACAAAACTGATATTCCTATTGCTGTCTTGCCGCTGGCTTGATTTCAAGTCCCTGCCATCACTGGCCTTCTTCCAAGGTAATGGATGACCAAGCCCGCTAGATTTTGTACATTTGAGCCTGTCCTTGGACAGTGCCAAAATAAGAAGGAAAGAACAATACAATTCAGGATCTTCAATCACAGGTTTGGGATGAGCTCCAGGCATATCATTTTGTTGCATGCTCGTGTAGAGGTCAGATGAAGAAACCAATGTACATTCATATACCCCACTTTTAAGCAGACATGTGGCTACATACACAGGTTTCTGTAGGAAAGGAATGTGATGTGAAAATAATGGAATGTGAATCACAACACAAATACCACTGCTTGTGTTATTATGTCATTGCATGCATTTTGCCATCTTCCTGCCACTGTTGCTTATTGCACACATCTGTGGCACCATGAGCTTTTGCACAGGCTTTAGTTATTCAAAAGCAAAGCTTTTATATAATTCTGGACAATCATAAAACAGATACATAAAATAATTCTTTGCTGCTATGTAATGACTGTCAGGATTTTGGCAGCCCAGATATGGTTTGGCTTTGCCTCTGAAATCCTGTAGCTTCATGAATTCCCCAGAACTCCTATACAGTTCCGGCACAAGCTATTCAAATGACAAACCACCCACATGAGTGGCTTGTCCTTCCATGTGAAGGAAATAAAGATGAATCATCGCTGCCCACCATCTATAGCTTTCCTTGGCATTAAAGTGATCAATTGCTCTTTAACAGGATTTAAAACACATTTCCTCTGGGTTCAGCTTATAGCAATTTTAGATGCAGAAATCAGAGTAGTGTAACACCTTCAGAAATTTCTCAGAGCCAGAACAGTACACTGACAAGAACTGTATAACTAAAATCTTTGTGCCATTGCAGTGTACTTTAGAAGTAAGCATGTCTTTGAAAATATTCTTTCACATACAAATAAGTTATAAGATAAAATCTGTTATAATAGTGTTTTGATTCTGTCCCAAGAAAATTTGTACTTTTAAAACTTGTTAGTTATTAACTGATTTGCAATTCATCTTTCAACTTTATCAAAAGCAACTGCATATATTACACATTTAAAACAAGTAACAGGAAATAATTTAATGGAATTAATTATTTTTGAAACATGAAAGACATAAAGATATGAAATGCCCCAGAAGAAACTTTATAAGTGATCCTAAGTGTGCTTATCTAAGTGCAATTCTTACTATATTTAATTCCAATAAATGGGCATAAATTTGTATTCATTTTTCAAATGAGTTTTAATTTATTCTATATAAATCTTCTTAAGAGAAATTTTTATCCTGGATTTCAATGGCAGTTACTTTTAAATACAGGACTGTATTCTGAATCTGGTTTTTCTACAAAAGAAAAAAAGAATATTTTCTGTTGAGGCTTAAAGATGATTTTGTTCTTATTCATAGAAAGTGAAGCTCTCACATAATCTCTTTAGAATTTTAAAAATCAACTGGCCTAATACAAGAAATGTAATGTGAATTAATGTAATGTGCCTCAAAAATAGGGACAACTTGCATATGTATAACATATATATTATTTATTCAATAAACCCACATTGAAGTTCATTTGGGAGATTATAAGTGATAATTAAAACAACCAAATGGCTTTTTTAAAAAAAGCAGAATACCACTGAAGAAAAAAATAAAAATGAAATTCAATAAAAATCCACACACACAACCACACTCTCCTCTGTGTGTGTACTATTTTGGATTCCTTTTTTGACAGGATCTTTTCTTATCATCAATGATCAACAATGTTAACTCTAATAATTTATTTGGAAGTTGTTGACTACAACTATCCCTAATATTTTTGGCCCAGTGGACACGCTGGACTTTTAAGAACATAGGATAGACATACTCACAAAGTTGTGATTGTGGACACCATCAATTACAAAAAGCATTCAAACTGCAGAACAGTGTTTCTAATCTTAGCAATTTTAAAATGTGTGGATTTCAACTCCCAAAATGGATGCCGGGATAGGGAACATGGATGCTGGCTAGGGAATTATGGGAATTGAAATTCACACACCTTAAAGTTACCAAGGCTGGGAAACACTGCTCTAGAAGAGAATCAAAGCATTTTCAGCCATTAAAATTATGATTTTTTTAAAAAAATGTAAAACTAAAATCCTGGAATCTATGTGGGGTCAAAAAACAGTGCAGAAGATACAAGGTCTATACTTTAGGCTGGTGCCATGCTAGCTTTTCATTCATTTTTCTAAATAAAAACAAACAAAATCTTTAAAAATTTGGAGCAGGAAGGAGCTTGAGGGGCAACAAGGAAATTTTTTTATAAAAACAAAATGGTGGTTTCTGCAACATTCTTCCCTATGGGCAGATTTGAAGTTTTGAGGTGCTTTGCTGTTCCAGAAATGTATAGCTGGAACTGGAACTGGAACAGTTCATACGTGGCCCAGTCCTCCACTGGAACCATCTCCTGTTCTTGAAATGTAACTAACCCAAAATGTCAGACTAGCCTTTCCAGGTACAAAACAAAACATTCCAATAGATTGTTTTAGAGACAAAACACTAAATTTTGTGCCTCTCTGTGTGTGTCCGAAATGGAAACATTTAGAGAATGGACGAAGATAGTAAGTTACATAAAATATCCATCAGTGGTGAAATTCAGCCAGATTGCACATCACCCGAACTGGTAGTAGAGCCCCCCCCCCCTTAATCCTTCCGTATTCGAGCTTCATTTTTTTTCTTACTTACCTGAATCAGCTGTCTGGAGCGTCTATGGAGCTTTCCTGATGATCCCTGCTGCCTCTAAAAGCACTTTAAAGAGCCGCGCTGCAGTGCATTTGGCACGCCGAACCAGTAGCAAAACTGGACAGATTCCACCCCTAATATCCACAGTGTGGCTTCTTTTAACGAAAAGGCTGATAACATTACTAGTTGCTGCCCAAATGACTCTTCCGCAGAAATCCATTAGGGAATTGTTTTTCTGGATTTATCTTATCTGCGGTCTTCAACTAGATCCAGTCCATTTTTGAACTTGATCTCTCCAAGCACAATGCATTTGGTCCTCTTCTCAATTTTGAAGTTATGCGGATGATGAGACAGGCAAAAGAATAGTCCTGAATCTCTTAGATAATTACTTTTCAAAATTTCTTTGCGTTGGGAAGAATAACAAGATAAGAAAAGCATGGCGAGCATGACTTCTAAATTGGTATCTATACCCTTAATACAGGTAGTCCTTGATTTACAACAGTTCATTTAGTGATGTTTGATGTTGCAGCAGCACTGAAAAAAGGGACTTATGATGGTTTTCCACACTTAATGATCGCTGAGCATCTTCAGTGTCACGTGATCAAAATTCAGATGCTTGGCAATTGACTCATGTTTATGACATTCTGACCAGCAAAGTCAATGGAGAAACCAGATTCACTTAACTGTGTTACTAACTTAACACTGCAGTGATTCACTTAAGAACTATGCAAGAAAAATTGTAAAATGAAGCAAAATCCCACAATTGTCCTGCTTAACAACATAAATTTTGGGCTCCTTTATGGTCATAAGTTGAGGACTACCTGTAACAGCTCGTTTGGGGACTAAGCATGGAGCAACTGATAGCATTCCCACAATAGAGCACAACTGCTAGCCTCATAGGGATGCATTAAGTGACTATTTCCCTCCCCTGGGCTGTTTTTTCTCTCCAACTTTCTGCTGGATTAAGATCATTTTTGAACTTAATGTTTCTTTGTCTGGTTTCTTCCACTACATCAAATTTGCCACTGTTTAGGTTTCCTCCCAAAACATAAAATCTCAAGCATCTTTACATCATTTTTTCCTACAATTTATTGGATTAGAAGCAATTAAAAAAAAAGGACGGCTCACAGAAATAAAGAGGAAAAGTAAGAATGAAGGCTGTGGCATTTCTCCAGTGTTCTGTGCAATAACTACTTATTGTATTTGTGTAGAGTCATGTGGGCCTTAAGAGCTTTGGAAGGAGCAAGATAGTCGGGGAAAAATGAGGCTCCTCGGGAGGGATTGGAAGACGCTGCGTTTGGCAGAAATGTGGATCAATGTTTCTTCAGCTACTGTAAATCCATGACCGGTGGCAATGCACAGATTTCCGATTTCAGTGTAATTCAGGACTATTTACTTGGCAATTTAAGCTTGTTTTTGATCAAAAGACGGTTTCCAACTCCTGAGGGAAATTTGGCCCTCAAGAACTGCTAGCTGTGGAACTATTTGTGATGAAACAGCAGGGAAGATACTTCTTTCTGTGCCAAAGACCAACCTAAGTTTGCTTTTCTTCCCCCTATATCTGCAATAAAATCCAGCACTTCTGCCAACTGATTTCACATCCAGAAAGAGAGCTGGGTCTTCGCCCAGAGCCTTTGCTTCTTTGCCCCACTCTACTTGTAAAAGTTGCTCTTGGCACATTTCTTTCACGAGAGATCCCAGCACACATGTATATCTTGAGGGAAAAAAAAGGCATTTCAAATCTAAACGTTTTCCCAAGCTCCCTTGAAGTTTTGCTCTTCTCTTCTCTCGCTAGAGTTGTTTATAATGCAGCTTTTTGGGTCAGGATAAAGCAAGACCTCTTGCCAGAAAGGCCACATCCCTGTGGGCAGAGAAAGAGAGGTTGGCAGAATTTAGTTGGTTTTCCTGCTGGCAGATGAGGCTGTGTGGAGGGGAAAGAACTATAGGGAATCCACGAACTGCTGCCCAAAACTGCATCACAATGTATTATGCCAGGACAGCAACACTGCCTAAACTAGTTGGTAAGACATGGGAAAGAAATGCCGTGGGGGCAAAATAATTTATAGAGTTATGCAGATAGTTCTTAACTTGCAACCATAATTGGACTGCAACTTCCATCACGGTTCTTAAGTGAGTCACGCCCACTTTTACTACCTTTTTCCCTTCTGCAGTTGTTAAGTAAATTGTGTGATTGCTAAGTAAAATGATCTTCACACATTCACACCCTTAACTATTTTTCTAACCCCCACCCTCCCTTCCTACCTTAACTTACCCGCGGTTGCGTAAGCCATGTATGACTGTGTATGTGACCAATAAATTTGAAATTGAAATGGAATTGAAATTGCTTTTTGGAAGCCTGTGGGAAGATCATCACAAAAGAAAAAAGTGACTTATGACTGTTTTTCACACTTACGACCATTGCAGCATCCCCTGGTCACACAATTTACATTCGGATGCTTAAAAAACCTGACTCATATTTATGACCGTTGCAGTGTCGTAAGGCCTTGTGATCCCCTTTTGTAACCTTCTGTCAAGCAAAATCATTGGGGAAGCCAGATTCACTTAACAACCATGCTATTCATTTAACTGCAGTGATTCACATAACAAATAAGGCAAGAAAAGTTGTAAAATGGAGCAAGGCTCACTTAAGAAATTTCTCACCTAGCAACATAAATTTTGGGCTCAATTGTGGTTGCAAGTTGAGAACTATCTGTACTTTCTAGGGTAGGCAACACGGCAAGGCATCCTTTTGTTGGAAGAAATATCCATCTGGATTCAGTGGGGAGAAAGACACTGGAAATATAGAGGCTGGTTTGAAAGATGGTTTATTGATTAACAGGACCATATGGGTTTGAAGTTCTGGGCAGCTGAACACATGGGGTAGAGAGCAGTGGTGGTATTCAGCCTGGATGCACTGGTTCTAGCAAACCGCTGGCGGACACGAAGTTTGGCTATGCAGGGGTCATAGCTAACTTTTTTAGGTTGTCTGAATTAAGTCTGATTGAAGCTTGGACTCTCTGAGATGATGGGCCATTCTTATTGTGTCTTAAAGGTTTTCCTGGTTTGGATCTTGAGTGAGGGCTGATCCTACCATTCTACCTAATTCTGCCTTTGTTCAAAACATCCTGTTTCTAAAAGCTGGCCTCAGCTTAGTATCTGCTTGGGGGCAGGGAACTATGGCTCTGAGTTTCTGTTTCCTTTAAGATTTCTATTTCTCTTTTAGGGGAAATATTCTGCCTTTTTAAATATTTCTCAAAGCATTTCATTCTTTTAGGAGAGGGGTGGGTGCTAACTTTCTACACTTTTGAAAAGCTACATGGCTTTAATGAACTATATTTAATTTTTAATTACATCCGTTTTTTCTTCCTTCTCTACCCAATTGCAATGGGGCACCAAGACACTACAGATAGTCCTCAGCTCATGACCAGAGTTGAGACCAGCATTTCCATTGCTAAGCAAGGTAGCTGTTAAGTAAGCTGTGCCTGATTTTATGACCTTTTTTGCCATGGTTATTAGCAATAGCACTTAGACTTATATACCACTTGACAGCCCTCTCTAAGCAGTTTACAGAGTCAACATATTGCCCCCAACAACAATTTGGGCCCTCATTTTACCCACCTCGGAAGGATGGAAAGCTGAGACAACCTTGAGCCAGTGAGATTCAAACTGTCAAATTGTAGGCAGCCAGCATTCAGGAAAAGTAGCCTGCAGTACTGCATTCTAACCACTGTGCCACCACAGTTCGTTAGGTGAATCACTGCAGTTGTTAAGTGAATCATGCAGTCGTTAAGCAAATGTGGCTTCCCCATTTGCTTGTCAGAAGCCAGCTGAGTAGATCACAATGGCGATCACATGACACTGGGACCCTGCAACCATTGTAAATACATGCCGATTGTCAAGCACTTGAATTTTGATAACGTAACTGTGGGAATGCTGGGACAGTTGTGAGCCTGAGAAGTGGCATTACTTTCTTCAGTGCTGTTATAACTTCGAAGAGTGGTTTAAACAAATGGTTGTAAGTCAAGGACTATCTGTACTTAAATTCTAACTCAAGAATGTAAGACTGGTCACTAAACAAATGGTTGTAATTTGAGGCCTACTTATAACCTGCATCTTTAAGCACCCAAATTTCACACCTTGCCTATTTACAGAGAGTGAGAGAGATTAACACCATGTCCTCTCACAGACAGCAGAGATAATTAAACAAATAACCAGGAATGAGATATGTTTCCGTTTTCTTGCCTAGACACCGCATTGGGTGACCAGCTTCATAAAAGTATTTGTTGCAAGTAATGTGGGAGATGAAGAGGTAGGTGATGTTAGGTATGTGAAACTTTTCACCCTCCAGATCACAGTGATTTATAACTTACAGGAATGAGGAATGCCTGAAATCGTAGTTCAGAAGATCCAACAAACCACATTCCCCATCTCTAAACTGCTGGACTGTCCTTCAGACTATACAGTCTAGAAATATTTTCTACTTCTGCCACTTCTTTTTCATATGGCCTGATGTCAACCCCCAGTTCTCTCCTCCAGGCCTGGTGTGAATCTTTGAAAGCAATCCTGCCAAAAGCATCTTCCAATTCTAATTACAATAACCTTCCACAACCTACAAGTCTACAGGAACCATTTGCGCTTCAGTTTGAGATGCAGACAACCCAGACTCCTCCTTAACAGCCTGGGCCTATCTTCAATCATGAAGGGACCCAGGGCAGAAAACATCCTGCAGCCAAGAAGGCTCCACACCAATTTGCACTACTCAGGCGACTCAGAGGACACAGATAAACCTCCTAGTGGCCTCTTTGAAAGAATGCAAATCACAGCTGTCTACAAGAGATATAAGGTAAATCCTTCCAGTCAGAGCCGAAGAAGCTTCTTGGATGAGAAACAAAACATCTTCAAAGAAAAACAAGAAAGCCCAGTTGCCTCATGAAAAAGCACCTTTGGGACTTCCACCACCTGACATTTTTTAGCTGACTTAAAATGGATGCTTCCAGCCAATGTGCCAAAAAAGTAGATTAGCTGAGTACTCAGGGAGCAGCATGTCCACTGCATTGAGAGCGGGATTTCCTAAACTATGAGGTGTAACTCCTTTGGGGAGTGTCAGAAAGATTCTGGAGAAGAGCTCATATTGCTAAAATGAATCCACTTTTCCCAAAGTTTTATTGTATTGTTTTCATTAGTCACTTGCGTTCATGTTGGCGTTTTAATGTTTATGGTAAGTTGTGTACATTAGAGCTACACTTAAAGGGAGACGGCTACTTTTTGATGGCAAACAGTTTAGTAACCCCTGATCTAGAGAGACCAGCCCCTGGCAATGTTTATTTCCCAAATGTTTTGAAAGAAGTCCATACCTAATTACTCTATTTTGTAAATTGTTTTATTCCTGTAAATTTCCCCAGACAACTTGAAAGCAGCAGCTCATGTACATTACAAGGCTTCAACTGAGTTTGCCTCTTGTTTTCTAACTTAGTTTACATGGAGCACAGATAGTTTTCAACTTACAACAGTTCATTCAGTGACCATTCAAAGTTACCACGGCACTGAAAAAAGTGACTTATGACCATTTTTCACACTTACGACGGTGGCAGCACCCCCTGGCCGTGAAATCAAAATTCAGGTGTTCAGCAACTGACTCATATTTATGGCCACTGCAGTGTCCTGGAGTCATGGGATCCCCTTTTGTGACCTTCCCATAAGCAGTCAACGGGGAAGCCAGATTCCCTTAATCACCTTACTTAGCAAATTGCAGCAATTCACTTAACCACTGTGGCAAGAAAGGGTCGTAAAATGGGGGCGAAAGTCCCTTAACAACGTCTCACCTATCAGGAGACATTTTGGGCCCCACTGTGGTGGTAAGTCGACGACTACCTGTTACGTCCAAGAGCGGGGCAACATCAACAACGAAGCATCCTCCATTTAGTGGTGGTGTGGAGGCGACACGTTTCTGTATCGCCCGCTGGCGGCCATTCTCCACGTCAGAACGAAATGGTCGGACGACCCAGAGCGGCTGTTGTGAAGGGCCGGGGAAACACAACCCGCCGCATGCGGGACGTGCCCAAAAAGGGAGAGAGAAGGGCGGCGCGAGCAATAGAGAAGAAATCGCGAAAGCAGGGAAACTTCCCGCCGCCCACCCACACACCCAGCGGTCCCTCTCCGGCTCCTCCTACGAGGCGGGCCACGATGGGGCCGCCTATAAGAAAGCTGAGCGCTGAGGCGGGAGTGGGTTACATCGGACTTCGTCGCCGCTGATTTTGCTCCGTGCTCTTCGGCTCCTGCAGATCGCCATGCAACTCACCGCTCGCCTCGCCGGCCTGTGCGCCGCTCTCCTGCTCGCCGTCAGCGTGGCTGCGGAGTCGGTGAGTGGCGTCGTGGGGAATTTGCGTGGAGGTGGAAGAGGAGGAGGAGGAGGGGGGGGGAGCAAAGGGTTGGCGGTGGGTTTCTTTTTTTTTGGGGGGTGGGGGTGGGAGTGGAGAAGGAAAATTTGCCCGGCCTTAAGCCATTCTCGCTGGCGGAGTTAGGACGAAGTTGGGTACCGAGATTCGATCTTCTTCGCCCTTGATGGCTTTGCGGATCAAGTCACGGGGAAAGCGGAGAAAATAGCCCATTACTCCCGGTTCCACGCCGGAGAGAAATCCACCCCTTTCTCAAGGGATCCTGTCTCCAAACGCCGGACTAGAGAGGGACGCCTGGGCTAAAAGCTGGAGCGAGTCGCCCTTTCTTCGTAGGAAGTTAGGAGCGAGGGAGGGGGAGAGAGACGCTACAACCCCTTTGGCCCCTCTGAGTAGTTTATTCTTACTCGAGCTTGTATTACTTTTAGCGCCAGCGTTTGCTTTTAACCCACAGCTATCTTCTCGGTCTTTTTGAGCGTACTGGAATTGGGGAAAGGGGTGGCGGGAGAAAAGCTTCTTTCGCCCCCGCTTGGCAATCTCTTCCTCCGCCCTTTACGACCAAGCGGGATGGTTTTCATCATCTCACTGACTGCCCTGCTGGATTCCTGGCCTCTTCTCTCTCTCCCTCCTCTCCCGCTCCAAATGTTCTCAGAGTCTCCCAAGTACCAGCGCAGTTTGGCAAACAGCATGCCGTGTTGTTGCCTTATTTAGCACTTCCTCCAGCTCATAGCTGTGGAATGAGTAACCGCGACCCAAAAGCCTGGCTCTGTTGCAATTCTCCATGTCACACACAAGCCCATTTAAGTGAAATTCCCAGGAGTCTGACACATTAGAGATCTGGGGTTTTCCGGTAAATCTGAAATGCGGTTGTTTTGCTCCTGGGGCATTCACCTCCTCCTGCTTTTTGAGAAAAGAAAGCTTTTGTTTTGTTTCTCCTCCCTTCAGTTATTTGGGCCAGGCTGTTTTATCCTCTTGCAAATTACTCTTCAACCTGACACTGGTCTGCCTGTTGATGCTCTCAGATTTGGTTAAGTTACTGATCTAGAAATCAGGAGGCCTGAGTTCTAGTAACACCCCTAGCCAAGAAAGCCACCTGGATGACTGGGGGCAGTCACTTTCCCCTCAACCCAACCCACCTCACAGAGGGTCCTTGTTGTGGGAAAAATAGGAGGAGGAAGTGGTATAAGATATGTTCCTCACCAGAGCTACTTATAAAGTAATAAAGGCCTGATAAAGATCTAACAAATAAAATTTGTTAAAGCTTTATGTCTCCTCAGAGGAGATAGTGGGAGATTAGTTGCAATTTACTTTATAAGGTTATGCTGGGAGAAGATCAGAAAGCTTGAACAGCAGCATAGAGGAATAATTCAGGCTAAATTGCCTCTCAACAGACTGTACTTTGGAAATGTAGCTTATGTTTTTAGTAACTTGAGTGAGGGACTTCTTTGTATTTCTAGAGGGGAAGGGTGTTGTTTATAAACGGGCTTGATGTTTAATCCCTCCCCTTTATCCTTATTTCAGATCTAGCTATATTATTCCTTTGCCAGTTTAGTTTTTGTCCTGCTTTCTTGTCTGTCATTTGAGCTTTTGCCTGTAATTGTACTGTGTTGTTCTGTGATCTTCTGGTGCAAATTGTTTTTGTTTTTGTTGGATTTGGGTATAGATTGCAGTAATCTGTCGACTTCAGAAGGGTAAATATTTTAACCTTGTACTTGTTGCTTACTCTCCTTCGCCTGATTGTTCCTAAACATGCTGCATTTAGTTAGTGGAACACAAACTTTCATTTCTTAGTAATGGATCTGCATAGCTTATTTTATTTATAAGCAGTAGTAATTTATAGACTTTTCATCAGAGGCAACATTCATTCAACATTCATTTAGCTTAAAAATGTAAAAAGGCTTGGCCTCAAAACTGATGAGTCTGAGAGAATTTTAAGATAATAAAGCATTTCTGAAATTGATCACTTTTGTTTTAAACATTCCTGCAATTTCTCATTCAAAGGTTCTGTTGATAGTTTCTGCGGTCTTCAGTAAAATATATAGTTATCTAGCTTTTCAGAGGGAGTCTTAAATACTAACTCGCCTTAATTTTATGGGATACTAAAATACACGAGAGGGTCTAACTTGTTTTAAGTGGACCCATGCAGAAAGTTATATGAATCTGAGAGCTGATTTATTGCCTTATTGGGTTAGTCAAAAAGTTCAGAGATTCTAACTACTTGGTATTCTCAGCAATTTAACCAGTGCTGAGGAATGCTGGGAGTGGTAATTCAATAACATCTGCATTGCAATAGATTACAGGTAGTCTTCAATTTACGACCACAACTGAGCCCAAAATTTCTGTTGTTAAATGAGACATTTGTTAAATGAATTTTGCCCATTTTATGACCTCTCTTACAGCAGTTGTTAAGTGAATCATTGCAGTTGATAGTCTAGTAACACAGTTGATAAGTGGCTTCCCCATTGTTTTTGCTTGTCAAGAGGTTGCAAAGAGTGATCACATGACCTTGGGACACAGCAATGCCATAAGTATGGATTGGTTGCCAAGTGTCTGAATTTTGATCACATGATCACGGGCTTGCTACAAAGATTGTAAGTGTGGAAAAAATGGTCCTAAGTCACTTTTCAGTGCCATTGTAACTTTGAATGGTCACTAAATGAACTGTTGTAAACCAAGGACTACCTGTACATACCTTTTCTATAAAAGAATGTCTTATAAGGTTGAGATAAACTGAATTAAGATTACTGTAGCCCAAGCTGTGAAACTTGTAGTCTATTTAGTCATTTTCTCTCTGACCTTCTGTTTTTGCTGAAAACTGTGTTCCAGGTCCCTGGTGGGATATTCACCTGACATATTTTAATAGAGTTCTGATTGATTAATCTGATAATTAATTAATTAATCTGATAATTAATTAATCAATAATTAATTGATATGGGTTTACCTACAGTACATGTCTCTGGTTTAATGCTGCTTTTTGCTCTTTCCTTTGCACAAATTCCTCGTAATTCTTTCTGGAAGCCCCCTCCCCCCAAGGATTATAATGAAAGGGTGGTGCATGAATCATATTTTACAGTGCTGTGACAGTTGGCATTCACAAAGCCTTGCTGTGGGGAATCGGATTGAGCTTCTGTGTTGCAATTTTTTTTTCCATTTTGGTGTTCAGGCAGTGTTAATCTAATTTCAAAAAACATAAGAATCTGGCTGAGCTTATTGTTTTGAAAAGTAGCGCAGCATTATTAATGAACAAACCGGTTTGTCCTGTCCTGCTGCCATGGATCCCTCAGGCTTGTTCTTTCTACTCTTTCCCAGTTTTGTTTTCTGTCTCTCATAATCAAATCAGCATTGTTAGCCTAAATATGTAATTTTATTTCCAATCTATAACGTGGTTTAGACAGCCTGAAACACAGTACAGATATACCCTCATTTGGCCAGTATGATATAACTCCCTGTTCAAAGACTGCCTTAGAAGCATCTTGTAGCTTGACAAAGTCAAGGAGTTAGAAGCATCTTGTAGCTTGACAAAGTCAAGGAGGACTAGCTTCCTTTTACTAGCATCTCCAGAATATATTTAGCAGTGAATGGCCAAATATTTTGTGTGGTTTTTAAGATGTTTCTAATAGTTTTCTATTTGTTGAACATGTAAACATGCCATAGAATTAAAATATGGTTGGGCCTGTACCATCCAAAGCCATCAACTCATATCTACAGAAGAGGAGAGTGTCTTAAAACTTTTAAACACAGAAGAAGAAAGAAATTGGAAATGAACAAATGTTTAAAAAAATGGATGTTTGTTTAGTTTGTATGGGTTATCTTAACTAGCTTCAGTCTTTGACTTCATAATTTTCCCCATATAACTATTGTGGCAAGTGAATTGTTTAGCTATATTCCTACTTTAATAGAAGTTAAAATAACAGAAACAACAAACAATGGAGAAATTAGCAAAACAATGGGATGATTAAGGCTGACCCATAGTACTATGTATACAGTATAAAGCTATAATATTCTGGGGCCATGGTTTGAATAAGTCACAAATGGCTAAGTTTGCATTATGCAGTGTAGCCACTGGATTCACATAATATATAAAAACAAAATCAAAGAACTACAATATGATTTTATATTTGTGAACTCTGACTTGGTTGTGTTCTAAGGAACATTAGATCTTTTCAGGCATCCTTTCCCTGCCACTGGGTTATATAGGTCACACATGGTTTGGGGTGAAATAAGTGGACATACCAAACTTACTCGATGCTAAGACTGGTAACCATCTAAGACCCAGCTAGTAATTACATTGTGAGACTTTAATATCGGGAGGATATTTTCTGTCCATCTGTTCACTGCCATCACTTGAAACTGTACCACTTTGCCACTTGTCAAACACCCACTGTTCTTCTAAGCCAGGGGTGGGCAATTATGGCTCCTTCATGACTCCTGGACTTCAACTCCCAGAATTCCTGAGTCAACATGGCTGGC
>JAEANM010008592.1:5610-16907 GCA_017656035.1 Myanophis thanlyinensis
AGAGAGAGAGAGAGAGAGAGAGAGGCACATCCAGACGTTCAACCATCCAGAATGTAGCACCAGTTTCCTGCATATATAATGCCCCTATTTGGCTTAGAACTCCATGTAGAAGTTACAACATGCATGTACAATGCCATGTACTTCAGAGCTTCTGGTTAGAGACATAGACAAGGTGGGACCTTGTCCAGGAGAGGTCTCTTTATCCCTATGGGCAGTGGAGGAATTCAAAGTTTTTTATTACAGGTTCTGTGGGTGTGGCTGGGGGGGGGGTTGTCACGTGACCGGGTGGGCAGTTTCTGTAAGCAGGGCAATAAAGATCAGGCTAGAAACAACGCCAGAATGTTTTTTTCCTGCCTTCCTTACAGGAATTAACCCTGTAAAGTGGGGAAAAAAACCAAAAGGAGATTTCTGCTAACAACAGAACCTGCTAAATTTCACCTCTGCTTATGAGGCTCCATTTATTTGGGAGCTCTGCATACGTCTATGGTGGGTACATATCCTATCCAGATTCTATCAACATTTTCAAAACCTTCCTTCCTGCTGGAAAAGGATTCTGAGGAGCACTTCATGCACAGCTGATCCCAGGACAATAATCTTCAATCCCTCCCCCATATATTAATCTGTTATCAGGCTGCATGGAGCTGAGGACAGGGCACAGCAGTACTTTGATCAGGAAATTATCACAGTCTTCTAATAGAATTCATAATCAAAATTATCTTTTATTCTTATCACTTCCTTCTTCAGTCTTAGGAGAACCCAGTTTGACCAGAGGACAATCAGAGGCTGCTCATTCTCCTCAGCTATTCATTGTTAACTGTAGTAATAGTAATTTTTATTTAGTGTTGCCTGATACATAAATGCACTACAGGTAAAGCAATAAAAAGGAACACACTGTAAACTAATACTAGCAATAAAATCATATCATAACCATTATAAGATATTTCCTAATATGAGTGAACCATAATATATATCTATATCAAATAAAGATATTCCTTTTGCCTTCATAACAATTCTGCAGAAAGAAGCATTTTAAGACCTTTCTTGAACTTTAAGAGATTAAACTCCACATGTAGGATTCCCAGACATAGTAACCAAATGAGAAATAAAGATCCTAAAAAACGAGGTGGCTATTTTAACACGCTAGTTAACACAATGTGATTAGTAGCAAATAGTATAATTAAATCATCTCCTGCTTTCAAAAGACTTCAAGATTTTCCCCAAAGAGGGTGGTTAGCCTCAATGCTTTAGATTAGTGTTTCTCAACTATGGCAACTTTAAGATGTATGGACTTCTATTCATTATGCTGGCTGGGGAATTCTGGG
The DNA here is from genome assembly GCA_017656035.1 of Myanophis thanlyinensis. NCBI lineage: Eukaryota > Metazoa > Chordata > Lepidosauria > Squamata > Homalopsidae > Myanophis > Myanophis thanlyinensis. Next base: position 6,933 of record JAEANM010008592.1, read on the forward strand.
AGTTGAAGTCCACACATCTTAAAGTTGCCATGGTTGGGAAACACTGATCTGGATCATGGTTGCCCAAAATGTTGGCTTGCCCGGGCCACGTTAAATGAAGAGGAATTGTCTTGAGCCACATATAAAACATATAAAGTTAATGTATATAAATAACAAATTTCCTTTATTTTGTAATAATTTCTATTATCTTCTAATACCACATAATTAGCTGTCCAGGACAGTATGTGGCCCAAGGGCTGGGGATTCGACACACCTGCCCTAGATATGCTTATGTGATAATTTCTTCCATAGTTGGAATTAGTATTAGACAGTGATGGGATACAACTGGTTTTACTACCAATTTGCTGCCGCACGGCTTCTAAACTGCAAGTATTTACTTATCGGAAGCAGCCCAGATGAGTAGGAAGATGGCGGAGGCAAGAAAAACAGCTGTTCCACATGATTCAGCTGAGCTACAAAGAAAGAAAGAAGGGGGTATAGGGCAGGGGTAGGTGGGTTGGTGGGGCCAACCGTCATTGCCACTACTGGTTCTCTAGAACCGGTGTGACCAGGCTGAATACCACCATTGGTATTAGAGTATAAAATTAGAGAATGGAGGCAAATTTCTCAAGGAAGAAGCACGAGTAGGTGATTTTTAATTTTTAGCAGCTCAGTTGATGTTGCAGGCCTTCATTTTGTTTGTTAAGAGTATTTCAGGGATGAGCAAGGGTAAAATACAAAACTCAAGATACAATATTTTAAAACTCACATGTTAAAACAACAATAAAACAGCCTGAAAAAGTACATTTTTCCCATCTGATACCAAACAGACAGGAATGTTCCCTAAAACTTTTTTCTAATCTTCAGCCATGTTAAAGTAGGCCTGGAAATGATCTTCCAAATATGATCTCAAAAAACAGGATCAGAATTTTCTAGAACAAAATACCTGTTGAGTTCCATATCCAATTGGGAAGCTCATGGCCAACCCAGTTATCCTCTTCCTCCCTCACTTCTTTCTTCCTCTGTCCTTTCTAAGCACCTATGAATAGATGAAACAGATGCTTTCTAGATTATGGGGCAGATAGGATCCAAAGAGAAAAGACTCTATAGATGGCCCATAAGAGTTATAATCCCCAGGACCACATAGCACTGGCATTTATGACCCCCATCCACAAAACCCTATATTTGAAAATGGTCTTAAATCATGTCAGGAAAACAGAGACCTATAATAAGAGGGAACAACTCATCCCAAGGTTTACATGGAGATAGCAACAGAGCAGGAAGCATCACTCTCTTAGTTTGATTCTTAGCCTGTCACTTTATTCTTTAAACTACCCGAGTAGCTTAGATGGCCAATTTTATGCTACTATTTGCAGACTTCACAGTCAAAAGCATCAATCAGTAAATTCAATTCTACTAGAATCCCCCAATGGGCTGGGTGTTTTTTAGGTTAGTTCAAACCATGCATTTTGAACTTTGGATCTGAAACAAATGCTCCTGAATCAATTTAGTTGTTTTGATTTTCAGAGTGTAGCATAGTGCAATGGACTTCATGATAACAACATTTATCTGAAGCCAAATCACAGTGTTGAAAGGTAGCCAAAAGTTACTTCGAGCAGACAGGCCATCTGAGGATTTTCCATTCCTCGCCTGGCTCCGCTACTATATCTTGGGCAACGATCTGGCAAAGCATTCATTCCAGGGCAACTTCAGTAATGAACAGGGTAAAAGAAAAAGAAAATGATTAGCTGGTTCTGAGATCCAAACTATGGCAGAGATTAGAAATTAAAACTGAAACATGCAGTGATATAAGCAAGCTAGCATCTTCTACAAGGCTGATGCAGCTGACCAGCAACTGACCTAGCTGTTTCAAGCTCATTCATATAAAACCACTCTTTCCTATAAAGAGTATGGATTGGCTCAATCCTGTTTCTATGCAGCGATGCGCTGCTTATCTACCATTCCATAATCCTCAGCTAATGTATGAACTGGACTGGTGGCTCAATGCTTTTCAAGGGGACCAGAAAACAAAAGAAGTATTTTCCAATAGCTTCCATGAACTCAGTTCCATAAACTTTTGGAATATAGCTCTGAGGGTAGGTATTTCAAGTACCACCTGGTTGGACATCTCAAATTTTGAGCCACAAGATAGTCATGCTTCATGGCCCTGGCAATCTGTCTACTGTGCTTGTTTCATTCATACTGAAGCTTCCCAGAGGGCCTTACCACTTCAACAAACATTTTGAAACATACATTTTTTTTTACCATCTTATCCCAGAGATTTTAAAAGGCTTCTCCCTCAAGGAGATTTAGTATTAAATGTTGAGCTGGGAAGTCCTTAACTGGGAAAAGACCTTTGCCAGAAATATTTCAGATATCCACCACTGTGTGGGGAGGGGGGAATGGAGGACCTGCAACGAAATGCTTAGTAGTAGGTGGTGGGATAGAGGTAAATTAGACAGGGAACTTCAGAAGACATCCATATTGAATACACAATTTCGTGTGCAACAAAATAGTGAATTCTAATTTAATATACTCCCTGTTCCTATTTTTCTATATCCTGTGTGTGTGTGTATAAATCTACATACATATACAACAGCATTTATAAATACACACACATAGACATGTGAGTGTGCTTTTGTGACTTGGTCTGTGGCATGGCTAGTGCTGAATTTGTAAGGCATTGGAAGACTCAAAATGGCTTATTAAATACCCTTTGCTCCCAGGGAGTGGCTTTGTGTTTTTCCAGCTCTTCAGCACATTAAACCTTTGATCTGGTTAAAGGCTAAAAATCGACCATTAAATCCTCTCCCATTTGCACAAATGCTTAGGAAGGAAGAGCTCTCCTTTCGTTATTCTCATTATGCCCCTAGAGGCCACAGAGATTGGGTATCAGGCTGCATACCAACACACAGTTAATATTAAAAGAAAAAAAGTTCACCGAGCTTTGGAAGGGTTAGAATGACAAAGCTGTTAGTGCTGCATAATTGAGCACATTTGCGTAGGCAGAAGCTGCTGGCTAATACTACTTCTTGATCAGGCTGTCTCCAGAAAGACACAGAAGATGGGAAGCCTCCATTTCTGAAATTCTTTGGAGGAATTGCCAGGGACAGGTCTAAAGATGGATGGGAAGGCAAGTAGGTATCAGAATGACTAAACCCATTGTTCTAGCACTATTCTCCCTGCTACTTTGAGTATCTGTCCCATTTGGATTCTTCCACAGCACTCTCCCCTAAATGGCCCTAGTTTAGCATTCTTGTAACTATGCACCACTTGAAGGAACACAAAACACTCTTCTTCCTTATCCCCACCAGCTTTCTGGAGCATAAAGACTCAGAGCACAGGGCAGGGTTAAGCAAAACTTGCAAACTTCAACTCCCATGCTGTGATCTTCAGAGTCCTAAGAAGTCACACTGCTCAATTGTGGTACCAAAGTGTTGAGAAACAAGTAGGATGGCCTACAGCTGGTCAATGGGTAGAGACTGAAAGTGTGAATTTAAATCTGAATGGGCCAATCTCCCAAACCCTAACATCATAAGTGACTATATCTTTCCAGCCTAGCCTACCCCATCCCTGTCTTAGAATAAAATTATATCTTTCAGGTTATTCCCTAATTTTTTCCTCCTTGTGCCTTTCTTTCTCAGAAGAAAGCACACAAAGATTGAAGTAAAAACTGAATGGTAAGTACCCATCCAGTGCTATCTTCTCAGCTATTATAGCCTGCTTCCAATCACTCATAACTGCTTTTCTGTGTGAGATATAAAAGCAAACCAGTATCTTTCCTGTAGTGAGAGAAACTGATGATCAGTAGACAAAAAAAAGGGGGGGATAATGAATTAAATAATCACACAACCTTCCCAATTTTCAGCTTGAAGGCACCCACAGCTGATTTTATGATAAAAAGTGTTCATTTTCTGAGTTCTCATAACCAAGAGATGAAACTTTAAAGTCTGTTTCTTGATGGTGACATTTCCCATGATAGATGCTGGTATGGATTATGTTTAATAATAGCAGCACTGAAGTGGTAGCAAATTTACCACACAAACGAACACACACACACACACACACAAGCTACTATATTAGAGAGAAGGCTGTTTTCGAATCCTTTTTTTCCCCTTCTGGGTGTGTTAATTTCCTCTCTGCAGTACAAAGGGCAGGATTTTTCTGGGTTCAGCCAGGGACAAGAGGCAAGTAGTAATAGGTTTCACTCTTTGAAGAGTTGTAATGGTTGCTTTAGAGCAGTGTTTCTCAACCTTGGCAACTTTAAGATGTTTGGACTTCAACTCCCAGAATTCCCCAGCCAGCTTTGTTGAGTTGAAGTCCAAATATCTTAAAGTTGCCAAGGTTGAGAAACACTGCTTTAGAGATACGCAAATAGTATTTAAGTCTTAATGCCACTTTTATACTTAGCAGTCTATCCCCTAGTTTCCCATATGCCTGTATTTATTTACAGAGTTGGCAGGTTTTCTCTTACCTTGCCAGACAGAGTCCAAATAACATGTAGCCTCCACTTATAATTCTTCCTCTGCTCCTTTAAGTGCCGTAGATTTTTTTTTTAACGTCTCTTAAACTGCTTTCACTTTCATGGTCTCTTGATGCAATCTTTTCTTAGCCTTCTTGATCACCCTGTCTAAGATCCCTTGTGTTCTCTCTTGAAGATTCCAGATGGTTGAGGTCACTGGAAGTAAACTCCATCTTTCTCTCTCAGCTAACTCTGCTTTTTTCTGTTAGTTCCCCCACAATTCCACTCTCCTACTGTCTGTCACATGTTGTTCTCTTCCCAAATCTATGTCTTTTGTTTTATTTAGAAAACTGACTAACTCTAGTTTCAAATATGCCAGCACACTGTAGACTTCAGCAACATCAGCCATTTAGTAATCTGGCCATCAAGTAAACTCCACTGGCCTGGCCTTTGTCTGAGCTCTATTTATCTATTAAGAAGTGGCACTGAGATGGAGAAGAGAGATTCTAGTTTCTTCTAGAACAGGGGTGTCAAACTCACATTGTCACGGCAATATCACTTGACATATTGGGACTTTTTCCCCCTTTGCTAAACCGGGTCGGGACAGGGCCAGCATATGATGCATCCGGCCTGTGGGATGCGAGTTTGACAGCCCTGTTCTAGAACAATCGTGATTTTTTTTTACACAGATAACGATATCTTCTAGAAACTTAATGGCTTCTCTACCAAACATTAGGGGTGGGGGCTGCATTTTTTTCAATCTATCACAGTTGTCTGTTTGTCTGTTCATCCATCCATCCATCCATCCATCTATCCATCCATCCATCCATCTGTAATGGAGGAGTACACTTTCCAAATCCGTGCAAGCTTCTTTTCTCACCTCTTTTTATATCAATAGCAATAACACTTAAACTTATATACTGTTTACAGAGTCAACATTTTATCCACAACAATTTGGGTCCTCATTTTACCGACTTCGGAAGGCTGGAAGGCTGAGTCAACCTTGAGTCTATCAGGATCGAACTCCTGTTTGTGAGCAGAGATAGCCTGCAATACTGCATTCTAACCACTGCGCCACCACGACTCTTTTCTTTTATTCTTGAACATTGGTGCTCTCTGCCTCAAGGTCCACCACCACCTGCTATATATAAATGGATAGACAGTCCTACCCATTCTGGTGCCCCAAGTATTTTGGGGGGGGGGGGGAGTTTCTACCTGAATGAAAAAATTATATGCCCTTTTAAGGAAGGATCTTTGAGCAGGATAGCATGAGCTCCAGCTCAGGGCTCATTGCTGAGGCAAAATTTTCCCACTTAAACAGTTCTCTGCAAGAAGTCCTTCAAAATATTACTCTGGAGGAGAACATGATGTCCCTGTTAAAAGGGAGTCACAGTTGTATACTTTGCTTCTTCAAGTAAGCAAAGAAACATATAAATGGGAGAGGGGAACAGAGTGGGAAGAACAGTATAGATAGTTATACTATTTTACAGTTCCCAGTACTTAGTAATAAAATAAATTTGATACATAAATATTTTTTTTAAATTTTATTTGAAATTATTTCAACATCCTCGCACTATAAAATGGTATCATATTGGCCAATGGTATGTCTTTGCTTTGGGGACTATATAAGAAACTTTCTAGTTGGGCTGGTTCACCAGAGATAAATCTAAGCATATTTTTGCAATATGCTTTTTTCATCTTCCATTCCCAAATAACCTGACACATGAAATACACATTTTTATGTTGATAGAGGTCTTCAGAAAGAGATTGGATGTTAGATCACATGTTAGATAACCTGTTGGATATCCTGCATTGAAGAGTGGATGGCCTACCAGAAGTGGAGAACGATGGTCCCTTTATGACTTGTGGACTTCAACTGCTAGAATTTCTGAGCTGGCTGATTCAGGAATTCTGGGAGTTAAAATACACAAGTCATAAAGGGACCATCGTTCCACACCTCTGATAGGCCATCCCATGTTCAGTGCAGGATCTCCAACCGGTTATCTAACATGTGACTATCCAGTCTCTGTCTGGATGAGGAACATCTGCCTTTTTGCTAATAATCTGATTGTCTTTTACAACTAAGTGTACCTATAATTATATGGATATCGATGATTGAACATGTTTGAATATTTCTACATTTCCTTCTTTTTTAAAAATAGACCTCCATATTTAAAAATACAGCATCTCAGAGTTGGTTTAAAAAAAGACATTAGCTCTAAATAAATATTTTAAAGTACTTGTGCACTGTTCTAGGTATTTTTGTATCATCTAAAACAGCTACAGCACTCGATATTCCCAGGCTCAAGATCTTGCATCTGTTACTGTTCTTTGTACAAGCATCAGTGACCCCAGTTAAACTTGCCAAATATGTGAAGATTTCTACTTTTCCATTTAGGTGTCTAGTACATCACAGTGAGAAGATCAGGTAGCATCATTGCCTTTAACTTTCTGTTGAAAAGTTCTTTTGATATATTTTTAAAAAATATTTGGGAAAACGATTCCCCATCTGCATTTATAATCTACAGGACCAGGAGGGATGCCTCCCCACATGTTTTCTTAGGAGCCAGAAAATTGGACTAGGAATTATCAGCTGGATCTCTAAAAAGCCTGTGATCCACTGTAAAATCAAATCCAATCTCTGGACATCCAACTTGTGACCTAGTCTGCTTGCTCTCATTTTTTGCCTCTCCTAGTAGAATCCCAAGCGGAGGAGACACTGAGCCAAAAACATTACGTAATTACCCCATTTTTTTCTTCTGCATAGGATTTCTTTTTGGAAAGAAAAGGGGCAGAAGAAGATATATTTCTAAAGATAATAGTTTGGATATCCATTCCCTTAAAATTCTGCAATTAAGATTAAATCTGATCAAGCTTCTGTTATGAATTGGCTAGGATTATGGCCAATGGGGCAGGGTTGTGGTTTTTTTTGCAGATTTTTTAGGCAAAGGTTATTATTTTAGGTAAAGGTTTATTTGTGTGTTTTTTACTCGCTGTACACCGCCCCGAGTCCCTTGGGAGAGGGGGCGGTATATAAATTCTGAAAATAAAGAAATAAATACATAAATAAATAAAGGTACCCATTCTCACCCCTATTATTTTGGCCACAGAAATACTGGCAAAAAAGTGTAAGGTGACCAACAAATAACTGCCTTCGAAGTCCCTGGAGGGTTAAATATTGTGGAGATGACATAGTTCATGTAGTTCTTGACACTTCAACAATTCATTTAGTGACTGTTCAAAGTTACCAAACTGAAAAAAGTGAATTATAACTGTAGAAAGTTAGCACCCACCCCTCTCCTATAAGAATGAAATATTTTAGGAAATACTAAAAAGGCAGAATATTATATTTTCCTGGATGAGAAATGGAGAAACCTGCTGCTGGAGCGCAGCTCCCACCTGCCTTAATATCCCTCAGCAGATGTCAGCACTTAAGAGATAAAGAGACAGCTAGCTCTATTCATAAGCAAATTCCCTGCAGCAAGGTCTGGACAAAGGTAGGATTAGCCATCAGCCACAATAGGAATTGCCCAACAAGCCTCTTTATTGCATCAGCAGAGCAAACTTCAACCAAACTTAGCTCAGAAAAAATCCTAGGATTTGTACATGGCCCCATGGGAGTCTGACGATAGCCAGTAGAATACATGTTTTTGCACAGGAACAGGAAGTTCAAGTGCAAAGCTGAAGAGAAGGTATAAATACCCACCACTCTCAACTCCCTGTGGTCAGCTGCACCAGAACCACAATCCATGTGTCCTATTCATAAAAAATGGACTCTCTTTCCAATCAAACTCCAGCCTCCATTTTGTCTCCAGTGCCTTTTTCCCATCTTGGAATTGAACCAGATGGATATTTCTTCCAACATAACCATTTTTCACACTTACAACCATTACAGCTTCCCTATGGTCATGTGATCACCTTTTGAGACCTTCTGACAAGCAAAGTTGATGGGGAAGCCAGATTCACTTAACAACCATGTTACTAAGTTAACAAGTGCTGTGATTTACTTAACAACTATGACAAGAAAGGTTGTAAAATCGGGGCAACATTCACTTAACAACTGTCTTACTTAGCAACAGAAATTTTGGGCTCAGTTGTGACCATAACTTATGGGCTACTTGTATTACTCATCATAGAAACATGATGTGCAATAAGAGTGTCAATGAAAAAGATCCAATACTTTGGAGAATCCTCTGGATAAAAAAAAACCAGTGCTTAAAAAACAAAAATAGCTACAGGATTCTTAATGCAAGAAGGAATTCCTGCCAGATAACACATTCAGTGAAATACTTTGCTTTGTGCTTGACATGCAACAATCAAGAAATATATCAAAATAATTATATCAAACTATGGAAAGAAATTAAAAGAATTCTTGAAAGGAAGAAAAACTTAAAGGGTTTCTTGGTTAGGATAATGTGTGATTATGATAAATGATGTAGAAGTAGAATAAACTACTTGTTTCAAATGGCACCAATTCTGAACCCAGAAAATAGCCTTATAAGAATGGCAAAAAAAACTTTTAATAAATTTATTTGGTGTGAAAGAAACTTATAATCAGATTCAAAATTTTACAAGATATATTGGAAGAATAAAAGTTAAAAACCTCAAAAATGAAAAAAAGAGCTTCTATGAATTATGACGAATTTGAAATGCCCTTACAGAACCAAGATAATTCTTTAAGGTATGTGCATAAAGTGTTACTTAGATATGATATAGAAACAGAACAAATCAAAAACTGTATGATAAAATGGATGGAAAATGTTAAGGAAAGATTCACAACAATGTGAAGAAATAAATCTATAAAATTTATGCCAAGTTATAACTTCAGAGAAAATGAGATGAAAGGTTTTATAATTGGTATACCCCATTGTTAATTGCTAGGATAGGCAACTAATATAGTAATTAATGCTGGAAATGCATTGAGACAGATGGAATATTCTGTCATATGTGATGGATATGTAAAAAAAATCCTCAAAAGTACAAAAAAGAAATGCACAGCACCATTCAATAATATCTGAACTAATTTGACATATTAATAAAAACCATCACAATTTATTCAGACACACGTTCAGAGACACAAGAATAAATTTAGCACAACACTGGGAAAGGGATACATTACCAATAATATCAGACTGAACATAAACTGGGAGAATATGCAGCAATGGCAAATTTAGCAGTATATATTAATTCTTGACATAGGTACATTAGATTAATGGATAGATGATTCCTCATTGAATAATAGGTTATGAAGGGTCATTCACACATGTTGTGTTGGTCATCCTTTAACTAGAATATGTGCAAAAACCTCATGAGAGAAGTTTGCTTTAAAATGGCAAAAAGCATTTATAATTTCCATTAATATAGATTGAGAATGGTAAAAATGAAAGTTAGATTTTGGGTTTTACCAATTAGATAGATTTATACTATTATGTAAAAGTAAAAAGTTGTGATTCGATGTTACTATTTTACTGCACCAAAGAGAATTGGAAGTCAACACCTTTTCTTTCTTTTTCCTTTCTTTCTTTCCTTCCTTT
>JAEANM010008593.1:0-14284 GCA_017656035.1 Myanophis thanlyinensis
GGCAAAAGAGAACTAAAGATGTTCTCTCCCATATTTGGGTAACCAAGTATCTCCTCACAAAAACAAACAAACATATATATATATATAATGTTTGTATATAAATTTGTATTAAATCTATACTCAGAAAAACTTCTAACAAAATTCAACTTTTGTTTTCCTTGAAACAAAACAAATAATTACAAGTAATATCATTTATGTTGTGCATGTATCCATCTTTTTAAATTTAATCCTCTGGAATGTCCTTCAGTTCTTCTACAGAAGTCTACATCAAATATAAGGAAAACAAAGCAATGGCAATTGTATGCTGTTGCTCTCATATACTTATTATTGTTCAGAGTACTAGCCACTCATACAAGGATAATGGATCCTAGTTTTGGAATTTTATTTCATTATAATGTACATTTTTCAGTATGAGATAAAATAAGTTTTTTAAAAATTAAAAACTAAACTGATATCACCTGAATGGTAGATGAAACATTTACAAGACAGCATAATTAAAATTCCAGTTTTATAGCTATCTAGCTCTTTATCTTCTCACTTATTAAACCCTGCTGATGCCTATTTAATCCCTGTTGTTAAGCCAGTCCGAATGACAGGCTTAACGTAGTTCAAGTATATATAGGTGCAACAATTTGACCAATTTCTGATCTGCTTAAAATTTAGCATTATTCTATCACATTTAAAAAAAAAAAAAACAGCATTTAGGCAGGCAAATGTATATTAGTGCTGTGCCTGAATGAAACAGCTGCTAAATAATCAGAGTTGTAATGCAGAATCTAAAATTGAGTCAGGACAGTTCTGAAAAAGTGCTTTGGTCTCTTCAACACTAACTGGAATACATTATAATGACTACCATAGTATTATTGTAGAATTTGGCATACCATACCTGGACAACAAAAATCAAGACAGCCAAGGAGTAGAGTACCTCTAGATTTTTTTCCAGATACAATTCACCTAATAGCCCTTAAAAGTTACATCAATACAAAACTCAAAATGTTGTCAACTCTTTTTTCCTATTTCAAGTTTAGGTTAATGTTGATTTATCTGAATGTATAAACCACCCAGCTTCAGTGGACTCTTAATACAGTTAAAGTTCTACTTAAGAATTTTGTCTCAATATTTTCTAACAAGCGATTGACTCATTGGATAAACTTGCAGCCCGTTGAAAGAGACATTTTGAATTTAGAACGTGATAAATATAAGAAGCTGAATGTAAAACTGTTATCATAGCTTAACCAAGACCTTGTGCTGCACTTGTGTTTAGGAAAAGCTAAGCAAATGCTGGTGGAAGAAATTAAGATAAATGGTTAAAGAATGAAAGTACATAAAACTTTAAAAACCAGTCAGCTTTAAATAAGCAGTAAGAGGCTTCTTCAAAGAAGAAAAAGTCTTTAGAAATCAAAACATGTTGTAAAGGTTTGCATTTGAATAAAAATCCATATTATTAGTGTAACAGAATATTATTTTTGACTAATTTTTGACAAAATGTCAGAAGTAAAAGATTGTCCTGGATAAATGTAGCATGGAGCAAATTTTGTTTCTGTGCAATAAAGTTGTTTCTCTTTTGTTCAAGATTGCACTATTTTTCCTTAAAGTAGTTATATAACTTGTTTGATTGAGATAATTGTTATTGAATAAAAGGTTTAATAGCAAAAAATACAGGGTTTTTTTTTCTTTTGCCATGAGGAGTCTGGTATTTATCACCAGCAAGGGTCACTACAGAGCTTTTATCAACAGCAAGAGTAGAGGATGATAGAATTTTTGAATTAAGGCGCTTGCTGTTCAGCTAGGCATGGTTCAGTTTATTTATATTACAGCCACACTTGATTTCTATCAAACTATTTGTTTGCATAATGGAAGTATAGATGATATAAAAGAGTAAACCTTATTGAAGAGATAAAAAAGTGAGAGATAAAAAAAAGAGATAAAAAAGTGTGCATTTAATTTTTTGTATTGAAATTATAAAAAAAAAAAAGAAATAGGGTATAAATAACCTGAGTAAAACCCATAGTTACATCCTAGGTTGCTTACATAAATGTGAAACTCACTGGGTTCCTTGGGATTTGCTACCAGGAAGAATAAAGTTAGAAATTGTGTGTGTGTGTGTGAGAGAGAGAGAGAGATTGCATTAAAATCAATATTCTATAAAAGTGACATTTAGATATTTTTATTAAAAATATATAAATCTTAGACTTAAATTCAACTATGGGAAGCCTTTCCCTCTTTCTGTGTAACTGACTTCTACACAAAGATATTAAGGGTATTTTATTATGGTTGGTTGCAACTAAATGTTTAGCTAGATGTTTAGATTGGATTTAGCATTGTTGTCTATTTGTTGAATCCTTCCCAAAGACCTGGGATAGGGAGATGTTGTTTTTTAATAATATTAAGGGTATTGCCATAGAATGTATGATGTTGCAGGTAAACCTGTTTTTTTACAATTGACTTGTGATGGTTTGTCAATGCCGATGGTGTTCAAGTGGTGCTCCAGATCTTTAGAATTGTACCAAAGGTGTCTATTACTATCGGTATTAACTTTGCTCTTTTTTGCCACAGTTATTTGACTTCTTCCTGAATTTTGTGATTTTTTTCAAGTAGTTTCTCTTCTATTCTGCTGACACCAATACTACAACATTCATAATACAGACTTTTTTGTCATTATTATTTAAAATTGTTAAACCTGGTGCTTGTGCCTGTCTGGTTAAATCTAAAGCCCTAGAAAACATTACTTTCTTCATTTTTTATTATTTTGTCTAGTTGGTAGTCCCACCAGTTCTTGCTTTCAGGCAAATGGTAGTTATTGAGGATATTCCAGTATACCATTGTTGATCTTTAGTTAGTCTATGCAATTTTCTTCCAATAACTAACTAGGTGGTCTGTGCTTGTTCCTTCTCCTTGTCCTTGGGTTGTCATGATTCATTCTTGCAGGACCCTCAGTTCTATTAAAATTATGAATGCTAATCTAATCATATATTGAAATGTAACATGACATAGATTTAGGAGTATTTAACATGTGTAGTTTAGAAAATTAAAATATAGGTGTTTGATTTTGAATTGAATCTGTGTGTGTATAAATTATAGATATACGTGCATATACATACATACATATGGTATATTTTAAGTTACATATTGCGACATATACATTTAATCCTTCCTTTTAAATATTTTACTAAGTATAAATAAACTTTACACACATACACAAACCTATAAAATATGTAAAAGAAAGAAAATTAACTAAAAGTAGGTGTTTGTTTTAAATTGTGTTAAAATTATAATCAATGTGCAAAATATTGAGCAATTAACTGTTTTATTTTCTGCATTAAAGTAAAAATTTTAAAGGATACTTTATTGCAGTGGATCTTAATTTCTAGATTTAGCTGCATACAGCATAGTCTTGAAAATCTGCAACTGTTTTGAATGAACCATTAATATGTAACTATTTAAAAATAAAAGTGCTTGTAATAAAAGTATAAAATAAAATAAAAATTGGACATTAAAAAAACCCTTGAACTTATAATAAAAGTCCAAGTTAATTTAAATTCCATTAATTTGAAATAGGAAATATTCTGAGGACTTAATTCTATCATTAAAGTTGGATATTTTGAGTACTTTGGCTATGAAAAGCCTACTGGGCTTCCCAAATAAATGTGCTGCACTAATTTAACTATGATTAAAATGATCTGACAATCTGAACTGAATGTGTGGTTCTGGCAGCAGGTTAATCAATTAATTTACATAGAATTATTCAGAGACTATTTTCAATTGTATTCAATCAATTAAACAAATCAACATAAACCCAGCGAAAAATGCAGTACAGTGAAGCCCAAGGCTTAAGTAAATGACTATGATCTTAACTTGATTTTGGAAATGAAGCAATAACATCTTGCTATTCTGAAATGCTATTGACTGAAATCCATTACATTTCCAAAGTTTTACATTTCAGCTTGCTTGCAAAATTTACAAGTAGCAAATAGTGTGGTAAAAAGCAATTGAGATATAAAAATAAAGATCATACTACTTGAAAGACACTGCTGGGAGAAAGCAACAAAAGACTAAAGACTAGCCTACCAAGTCCTTGTTGAGGATTAACGAAACCATACAAAATTAATTCTTTAACATGGGGAGACATTATTCAAACCGATGCACTGTAAGTGAAAACTTTTAGGCAGCTTTTTTGTAAAGTAATGTATATCCTGCTGTTTTGGGCAGAGTGTGGAAGAAAATCCCATTAATCTGGTGGAAAAAATATTGGGAAAAGAATAAAAGCCCACCAAACAAACAGTAGTGGAAATGTACAAGAAGTTTAAGAATGAAATAAGCTTGCATGTGGGAGAGAATTACAGCACACAATTACACTAGGTGAACTCATTTGGTATTCTTAAGAAAGCCTGGTTCTGTTTTCAGACTCAATGTTGAAAATTTTATACAAATATCAGCCTATCAAGTTGTGCATTTTATAATTTTGTTCAGGTTGATTTTTACAGGAATAAGGAATTTGGGGAATAACGAATCTTGGTTGTTTAGCACTTTGTAGGATCTATATATATGGCTAAAACAAGTATTAAATATTAAAAGGTAATGTAATAGACAGTGATATTTTCAAAATGTTTTTCTTTATATTTGTATCACTTCTACAAATCCAGGCAAAATTCAGCTTTGCCTTTGTGAACTCTCCTCTCTATTTTGTACAGTTCTGTGCAAATTTACAGAGATATTAGCTCTACTGAATCCAAAAGTACTTTCATGTGAGGATAAGACTATCTGATATACAGACATTAAACTTGAAGAAGAATAAAACACAATGTTATTCCTATATGATTTTTGTTTGCTGAAATACTTTGTGTTTCAATTTCAATTAGAATTGTTGATTTATTATTTTTCATTTTTTCATAAACAATATTCTGGATTCATCTACATAGTTTCATAGAAAACTTCTCACCACTTCCCCTCCAAATAAATTTTTACAGCTATTTTAAGAACAAGAGCACTATAAATATACTTTTTGTTTTTCAGAAGGTATTAGAATTGTCTCTTTGTAAAATGTTCTTTCACTTGAGCTCAGTCCAGGTACAATATGATAATATTCATGGAAAGAGCTACAAGGTGTTTTTTTTTTCATTGCTTTTTGTGGAGTGCTTTTTTGACTTTCCCAATCTATTCCACAGTCACAGTGTTCCTCTCCGAGTGCTTATTATATCCCAGCATGCTTGTCTTCCAAGAACAAACAAGATCTATTATTTTAATTTTATGCTGTTTTGTATTGTATCCTCTATCCTACTTACATATTAATGAATAAAATCTTGGGCTGAATTGTTATCAGAAGGCAATGAATGACAAAGTTGGAAGGGACCGTGCAGGTCTTCTAGTCCAACCCGTTGCTCAAGCAGGAGATCCTATATCATTTTAGACAAATGATTGTTGAATCTCTTCTTTAAAACTTCCAGTGTTGGAGCACTTGCAACATCTGGAGGCAAGCCATTTCACTGTTAGTATTCTCACTGTCAGGAAATGTCTCCTTAAGGCTAGGTTGGTTTTCTCCATTTGCTTTTTATCCATTGTTTCTTGTCTTGCCTTCAGATGCTTTGGAGACTAAGTTAACACCCTTTTCCTTGTGGCAGCCCCTTAAATCAACATAGCTTAAATTAATAATGACTTCAACTGACTAAATCTGAATGCAACTGCTACAAAAAGGCAACAATACATATCATTGGTCTCATGCCAGATTCATCACCTGTTTGAAACATGGTGAAAGGTGGGATATACAAAAGGTATGTCCTGTCAGAGCCACCTGCAAGTACTCCATGAATTGCATGGGTGAAAAAGTAGTTTAGGAAGTAACCACAATGGGACACTGGAGATGTCTCAAGAGTATGGTGTTGAGTTATGGGGGAAATGAAATAGGACAGAGAACACCTGCTTCCTAGTAAAGAAAAAAAAACCAAGTAGGATCAATGCATGTATACCAATTTTGGATAGTCTGAGAAAAAAAAAAACTTGTACCAAGTCTGGAAGGTACTGGAATAGGAGATGGATAACATACAAAATGTAGGTGGTTCAGGTAAAAGAGGCTGCAGGCCAATATTACAATTTCTCTTTTTCTTAATTAAGTTATTGCAAATGTCAAAAATCGGTGAGAATGTGTGTAATTTTTGCTTGTAAGGGCAGCAAATTAAACTGGAGCAAAAATATTTTTTAAAGACAATGCGAATAGCAAAGCACATATGTTCTAAATTAATTACCTCATAAATTCTGTTAATAAAAAAACACAACTTCTTGGTGACATCAGCAAGTTGGAAACATAACAAATTCAGCAAAAGCATCCTGTTTTCCTCAATGTGACACAGTGGGTTTTTTTATTGTATCAACACGTTGTCATTCATCCTTTTATCCATATGAAATTAGTTGTGTCTGAGGAAATAACTTGGGGACAACTAGAAACACTCTTTGGACTCTTTATCAACAAATATTATAATGATTGATTAGGTTTTCAGTTATTTTTGGAATTTAGCTACCATAACAGTGATAGTTTGTCTTGTGTCTTTGCATCTCAGTGTGAATCAGTGAAAATTTAAATATGCTTTGGGTAAACTGATATAATTTATTAAAAACCCATTTATTTCAACGAGCCGGCCTGGCCTGACACCTGAGGGTTATTTAATTTTATATCAATTTTAAATTTTATATTTAATTTGTTTTAAATTGTGGGTTTTTAATTGATTCTTAACTTAATTTTAAATGTTCTAAATCAGCCTCCATTGAATTATTTTAATTGATTTTTAATTGTATTTTGTATTCTGTTTTCTGTTTTTATTGGCTGTTCACCGCCCCGAGTCCCTAGGGAGAGGGGGCGGTATATAAATTCAATTAAATAAATAAATAAATATTCCTCTTCCTCCCCCTCCCCCATCTCCTGTTCCTCTTCCTCTTCCATTACACTAATGGGTTGTCTATTCCATCAGTTTACTTATAGTACTACATTCCTGTATTTCCTTTTCTTGAAAATATGTCCTCATAGATCTTTTCAAATGGAGCCTTTCCTTAATTCAAATTATAATATTATATTTTAATGCAAAATTAATAATATTAGCCATAATTATTTTTGGTTCTGGCAGCATCCATTGTTTGGAGCATGGCTCGTTGAGCATGTAAATCAAATTTCAGATATGGTCCTCAGTTCCCTTCTTCCCTCAAATTATGCACTCGAACTATAGGCAACAGCTTTCATTTCTACAATGTCTCATTTGCTAGTAGTTTAATCAATTATCTTTAAGCAATCTATATCTGGCAGCTGTAGGAAATGGTCCTGAAGGACAGGAAAAAGAGCTGGTACCAAGGCAATGATTAGACAAGCTCATTTCAATTCCAAAAACCTACTTTGAATAAACATTTCACATCCCTTTCTAGTTCACACTGAAAGTTTGGAAAGAAGAACTTTCAGACTTTCAGAAGATTCTGTAACTGTAGCTGTTAAAATAAAAACTGACAATAGTCATGCTGGAAGTTCAAAACACTGAGTTCTTTCTTGACTTTTCATATTCACCTACTGACCTGATTTTGCAATGTGTGCTTAATTGTATTTGGAACCAGAATGTAATTATACATTTTAAATACAACAAAATAATTTAGCGCTGTGATATGCTTTACAAATATTGTGAAATTTTTTTAGGCTTCAAACCTAGGAGTAAGCACCATGGAAGGCAATGGGATTTAGTTTTAACCAGACCGGTATAGACTTTGTGAGAAAAATATCCCTAAACATTAAATGTGCAAGCAATTGGATTGAGTTTTTTTTTCTCAGGAAAAAAAAAGCCTTTAATCACAACATTTCAAACAGGAATAAAACATGATTCCAATTCTTGGAAAGGTTCATATTATTTCCTAAAACAGAATCTGGATAGCTGTTTCCATTTTAATGGAAACAACCAAATTATTTAACCAAATAGTTTCATTGCTTTTTTACCCCCAAATGGTAAAGAAGCAACGTGTTCAGTTTAGGAAGCTATGGTTCTTATATGTAGTATAGTACATTTCTGTGATAAGTTTCTTTAAAAACTAAATTGGCTGCTGATCTGTCCTCTGAATATTTTTTGAGAGATAAGATGGAAGAACATTTAGGTCCTCTGTGATGTATCAATTACTGGGCTGTTACTATTTAAAGAGGAGGCACAAGACACTTTGGTTGTTCCATTATATAAAATATTCAATAGTATCTTAATGAGAAAGTTCTAAAAGAGATGTACTAAAAAAAAATCTACAATCCTTTTATGAAAAAATCCACTTATATAATATCTACAAACTGCAGTAGATAACATAGTACAGCTTTGAAATGTTTATTTCACTTATGAGTAAATTATAAAGTTCATCATGCTTCGGAAACTTTCTTAGCCCTAATTCAATCTGGCATCTTTTTCAAGTAAGTCTCAGAGGAATTAAAAGAACTTGGTGTGCTTTTATGCAGGTTAGATTTAAAAGTCAGTATAGATATATAACATTTCCCAAGAAGAACAACCCAAATTACTCCTGATGTGTTTTTTTTAATTCCCAGTTATAACCCTGAAAACCACTTATCTGAGTTGAAGTTGCAGGAGGACTCCCACTCATTTTCCTTGTTCAGATTGCTTGGGGTTGATAATTCATTATGACAAGTCAAATATCTACTTCCTCCTTTTGCATCACTGCAGGACTTAAAGCAGTATTGGAGTTTTGTGTATCAGATTTGCAAAGAATTAATCCTGACTTGAGAGCTATAAAAATATTTTCTCATCAATGGTAAAAGAGAAGGAAGAGAAGGGCAGGTGAAGTGTTGAAATAAAAGGAACAGGTGCAATGCAAAAAAAACCCAAAATCCTTGATGAGAGTCTTCATTCTTTCTGCTGTTATTGTTTTAATTGACTAGTATTCTAACAGCTGGTACTTTACAGAGTAGTGAGGAAGGAGCTGGCTAATGCCTAACTACTTGGAAACATATATATTGCAAATTCTATGAACTATTTGAAGGAACATGTATGCACAATGTATGCATATGTGTGATCAATCAGGAGCTATGTTATCATCTGCAGAGGCATTCAGGAAAACCTCGCTGGCCTTATTGGCCACAGAAGAAGTTCCTGAAGGCCTCTGACAGTGAAAAGGCCCGTAACTGAAGTGAGTCAGTGGATGACACTCCCTCCTCCCCAAAAATAAGACCTGATGTCTTTTTTGGTGGCAAAAGGTATTTATATTTGGGAAAACATGGTAAGTAAGATTGACATTGATTTGAGGTCAGCCAGGTTGAATGTGTGCTGCCACTCATGAGGAAATATAAATATTGCATTTAGTTTAAATGCATTTAATAAAATAACTCTTTATGGATTTATAATTTCCCTCTTACATTTCAGAAAGATTTTCAGGAAATATATATCCACCCAAGATTTACAAAAGTTAAATGACACCCCAGTTGTAAATTTTGTTTTGTTTGTTTTCTTAAGGGAACAGTATTTATCAACTTGTATGGCTTGTCTAAGAATTAAGTAACTTGAGATCTCATAAAGAACAATTTCGTTCTAAAAGCTGATATTTTAAATAATACTATAAACATGTAAAATTGTAAAAATATGAAAAAAGGAGTCAAATTCTCTGGGTTACCAATATTAATATCAAGATATTGATCAGATTTATGCAGACCTGCATCTCAGTAAGACTTTCTTAGTGGAATAGTTCAGAAGTGGGTATTGTCCTGCAGTGATTGTAGTATATGAAAAAGATTGGCTGGTGACTGGAATGTTCTTGGGAGGTGTCAATTAATGGCTTACTGGAAATGTTGTCTCTATTTTAATACCCAGGAACCAATTAATAATTTTCAGTAACTCATTAACTGACTTTTCCCAGGCAACCCAGTGACTAAGTATGTACAGCAAGCCTAGATTTATTTATTTCAAGAAGGCCATAATTGTGAAAGTAATTATTGATAAATGTATTACATACATAAATTTTTTAAAACATACATCTGTGGTTAGTTTCTTTTGCTTTATAATTTTCTTGAAGTATACTCCACAATTGAAAATTATCACAGTAGGTTTCACGTTATAAGGAAATGATCTTGCAATTATCTGGTGTTTTTTCTTAATCACATCTCCTGAGAAAGAAAAAAATAGCTTCACTGCGTTAAACTATTCTACCAGTGTTATTAAGTTGGGGGATCACAATGTTTCAGATTCATCTTGATAGTTCTTTTCAGGATAATATTTCACAAATACATTGGGTAAATATTATTTTAACAGTCTTGCCAGATTTACATAGGAGTTGCAAAGATAGATAATAGGACTGTAATTGGGAAAATTGGGGAAACTCACAGTCAGTATAGGCCAATTGATTATTACCAGTGTTCAAATATTTGGATTCTATTTCCTTTCTGTTAGGAACAAGTATATATTATTACTTTTTGAATATTCAGATGAAAAAAGGGATTGGTTGCTATCACAGATTGAGACCCAATCAACATTTATACAACCAAGTTAATTTTAGGTGATCAGTTAACATTTCAAAAAGTAGCATGCACAAATTATTTATGCATGTATGTACACTGGTGCCAGTTGTAGAACATTTGATAGAATTCTGCATGATTTCAGTTGCAGGGACACAAGCATAAGACTTTAATGTTTCAAATTCTAAAGTTTAATAATTGTACAGTGATTGTTTCAATTGGTTTAGTGGGGTATGATCAATTTCATAAATTTAGAAAATGAAATGAGATTCAGCATAATACCGGAAGTTATTTGAACACATGATTCAATTTTAAATAATTGGACTAGCATGATAAAAATAAATGTCTTCATAATTACAATCAAATCTATTGAAGAAAGTTCTTGTGCTACATGGTGGGTGATACAATGAATTGCTAAAAAATATCTATAATTATGCATTCTAATTGAAATTCATTTTTGAAGAAGCAAGCATTCAACTATGCTAACATTATTGTGCAGTGTATGAGTGCACATACCCACACATGGAAACTGGGCCATGTAATTTTTAAAAATTATATGTGCTTATAAACAGTCTTGTTTTATCTTGAAGCAAAGACTATCCTGCCTCAAGATAGCTTCTGTGCTTTCCAAATATGAATTACATGCTCTAATTTTGAATATATTAATATTTATTTATTTATTATTTTGCATAGAAAATTTTGGTTTTCTCTGTGTTAGCATTCTATAAGTAAAATTCTCATAAGTAAAATTAACAACTACAATAATGAAAAAAATGAAAAACTTTCACTTCTTCTGACATTTGAAATTGTTTGGATGGTAAAAAAAATTCTGTCTTCAGTGATTATCTTTTTTAATAACTATTTTTCAGCAATTGACAATTTTTGAAGTTGTATTATGAAAAAATAAATAAGGAATTTATTTATACAGAAATAAACTCTAAAATTCATTTATTAATTCATGTATTCATTTATGTTTTTATCTTGTTCTATTTTACATCAAAAGAAGCTGCAAACCTAGTGTAATGTAAAAATCTAAGCAAGGTTTACAGTTCTAACAAATCAAAGATATATATTTGTGACAATTGCAGGCAGTTTAGTTATAGTATCTACTTAAAAATAATTCTGTTTACATGAAATCTAATTTAACAACTGCAGTTATTGATTGATGGGATGTTCCCATTTTAGGTTATAGGAAAGCTGAATATATATGTTATGGAACAATAGTGATCAAACTTACATTTCGAGTGTTAGTTAATAATAAGGAATAATAATGATGAATAATAATTGATCAGCTTCACATAGCTAGCTTTAAACCTGTGAAGTATTAAAAGAAGAATCATAGCTATGTAGTTTATGTAATGTAAGTAATTTTTGCATTTACATGTAAGTTGTAGCTATCCAAGGACAAAACAAAGATTACCACATGTTCTCTTTTCCTGTCCCACCCCAAACCAATAGCAACATTGCAACACGGAAAACTTGGGAACTTTCAGATTTTTTTAAAAAAATCCACTTATGTTGCTTTCGTCTGTTGTTTTTTAAAGAATATAGCATCCTTTATAAATTTTACTTTGTCTCTCTAACTGAATAAGAGATTATATGAGTGCAGATTTAGAATTCACTTTTTTCATGAAATATACACTACAGAGTATATATTTTAAATGATAGTTGAATTTAAAATAGTTTCTTAAAACTGTACATTCCTTCTGTTTTGGTTTTAATAATGAACACCTAATGAACATAAGATCTGATCCTGCAACCTTAGCATTGTTTATTTTTGTCAATCTTAGTTTAAACAAACTACATTTTTAAAGTTCAGATGGCGTAGTTATTATGTTCAAGATTGTGATTACAATTGTGAATAGATTGTGATTGTAATTACCAATTAATGAAAGTAGTGGATACAGAGAACCAAAATTTCTCCCATTTAGTCATAGCAGGAAATGATAAATTCTCTTTTTGAATTGGCCTACTCTGCATTAGAGACTGGTAGATATGCTGTTGCCTTGTAATGGTGAATGAATGTTATAATCATTTCTGTGCATTCAATTTAGCTATAGCTTTAGATTTTTTGGGTACTTACTTTGATAGTGATGGGCAATTCTCAGCACTGTAAAAGGCCACATGTTTGCATTGTGCTTTGGAACCAAATGTCATACATAGTGAAGCCAAATTTTCAGTCATAAGCTGTTCTTATTTCAAGTTCCCAAATGAGATGTGCTTATAAACAGGACATCAGCCGGTATTGAGGCTGTGGCTTCTCTTAAATAGTGGCTTTTCTTAAATAGTGAAGTTGGTCACAGTTGAGTTTGTGGTGGATGTGCTGGAAGCAGAATTTTTAGAAAAGGACACTGTTAATAATAGACAGTTGGCATTTTTGTTGGTCTGGTGGATATAGGCTGTAAATACCCTGATCTGTACTGTGGGTAAGCCTATTTTTTTTTCCCTTGGAAGGAAATTGGGTAATTTTCACTCTTGCAATTTGCATCCTGTCCAATGTCTGTTTATTCCAAATAAGTCCCACTCGTCTGGCAGGCTTTACTGCCAAATAATCAAACAGGTATGTAGGTTTTAAGGCTTTGCATCTATAAACTGCTGCACAATTTGAGAGACAGTCAGTCTGTTTTATGATTTTTAAGTTATTTATTTGCCACAGGATAATTGAATAACATTATAAGATCCTTTGAATTATACTTCAGGTGATACAACAAAAATAGAATTAAGTAATTCAGGATAAGCACTGCATAGTGTTAGATCACTACTGTATGAATTGTGTTTTATTAATGTGTTAATGTAATATTAATTGTAGAAGACATCCCCTGCATTTTTGGATATTTTTATTACTATCATTTCATCTCACATAAATAAGACCTGCCACAAATATTTTTTACTGGAGAACTATTTTCCAACAGTTCTTTTTTGTGCTCTGTTCTAATCCACAGTTGCTAATAGTCAATAGTATTGGTTGAAAATATATTTTGGAATATACTTGTATCTCAAGAGTAAAGTTGAAAAATAAATTGCCAAACCATTTCAGAATCTTCTGTGAAGAGGAAAAATCATACATTTTTCATGAACTTAAATGTAATATTATCAAAATAGTTTGATATTTCAGATGTCTGGCAAATGGGAAGATCCTGAAAATGGTGGATCCTTGCATTACCCTAACTCCTTTGTATCATTTCCTTTTACTTCTGTGATTGTCAGTCAGTATTCTCTGACAACTTAATGTTTTTTGATTATTCATGGTGGTGGGGTAGAAATTATATATTTCACATTGAAAGTATAACGTCACCCTGATTTACAGCAGTGGATTGCCAGTATGCATAATTTAATTAGTATTTTTTTCTCTGGGAAAGAAAAGAACATTTAAGGAAAGAATTCATTCATTTTCCAATATATGCAAAGCTTGGTGTACTGTCCTTTCAGCATTTTGTACTACCACTAGATAAATAAAAAAACCACAGCCAAAAATACAGATAATTGTATTTGTAATTGTGCTTGAGACTTGACCTCAGCTTAATGTAAAACATATAGATGTAGATATATAAGCATTAAGCGGGAGGAAAGAAACATGTATTTTCAGATTTCTAAAATGAATGATCTTACCTAAGAAATTTTAATTATTTGGTATAGATATTTTTTAGAAGTTTTGGGTACTTTGAAGTGAGAAATCTTCATTTTCAGGTCTTATAAACATTCAATCTACAATTGTCTATGTAGATGCCAAATTTGTTTTTAAAAATGTTTAAGATATTTGAAAGATATGCATTAGTGTTCACAATTGCTTCAATTGTTTCCATTCTCTCTCTCTCTCTCTCT
>JAEANM010008594.1:0-16906 GCA_017656035.1 Myanophis thanlyinensis
GGCATTGCATAACATCAGCCGAAGACCCAAGGGCCGAGGACACTGACCACTCGGGGAACGGGGAGTAGTTAGGGGGTAGGAGCGCGGTACCGGATATAACCAACGGGAGCACACTCCCCGAACTTGATATGGCCCTCTATACCCGCCATAGTTGCCCCTCCGACTGTGCCAATACAGTGCACTCTCCCCCCAGAAGATCCCCCCCTTCCTTGATCTGAACCACTAATCTCTCGACCTTCTCCAACGTGCTCAACCCTCGGTCTGGCCTTAACCTCAGACAAAGGACCCCTCACCCCCCACCCCCTCCCTAACCCTAATTTAAAAAATCATCTTTAAATACCCGGCAGGGGGTAAAGTTAACAGGGGCCCAATCCCTAGTGTCTCTTTACAAACTAAATCCAACAGTTATTCATTCTTCAGTAGATGGCTATTCATTTTGTCCATTGTTTACTTAATGCATTTTTATCAAAAGAGCTGGTGTAATTAAAAATAAAATAAAACTCTTAATTATGTATTTTATCTTCCAACTTCTTTAACCAATCTAGGCTGTCAGAACCAGTATTTATGGACGCCCAGGTGCCTGCTATATTGACATACCTGGAGACTTTGTAAATCTGACAGTGAAGAAAAACTCTGTCAAGTGAGTTGTTACCACTATAAATAGCACATGGTTTCTACCAATAATGTTGTAGTACTTTTATTGTATTTGTGCTATCGCATGGCAGGAAAATATTGACTAAAAATTACCCTAGCACAAGATGTTTTCTGGCATGAAAAACTTTAAAAAAATATAAGTCAGACTCATCAAAAGATTGTAACCAACCGGTCCCATCCAATGAACTCTAACTTTTTAAATTTATTATTTGACAAACTTATATAAAATTTAGAATAGAAAATAAAACAATTGAGGTCAAGATTATTTAAATGAATGTTGAATTCCATGTGTGACTCAAATGTAGAAATGCATCCTTAAGAACAATTAAATGGGATTTAATGTTAACCCATTTTTAAATAAGACACTTCAGATTTTGGAAGGGATCTCAGGATCTTCAAATTCTATGCCATATCCAGGGTTTTACAGGGGAATTGCCAGAGCATTGGCAGGGGTCTCAGTTAAAAGTTATTTTTTTCCCAAGTGTGAATCTCACCATTTTTTTTAAAAAATAAGCTTTTTTTCATGTTTAAATAAGATGAAAAGAGGTGTGCTATAAAAATGCCAGCAAATGAAACATTTTTCTTTTAGATTCAAAATGTATCTGTACCTTAGGACAAAGACTTTCAGAGTCATAACTTTTAAGATACAATTAAGGAAGGAAACTAATCTTTCAAATACATAAGACAATAGCCTCACAAATTGTTATCAATTTGAGAGCCACCACATATAAGAATACTCCATTTTGCCTTTCAATTGCTATATCTTATGTTCCCTTGAAAACTTTACAGCAACTTTCCCACTTTTTAAATGGAGAATATTACATTAGAGACTGTAATGTATCTTTTGCTTTTGATCTTGTTCCTTGGGAATAAATGAGGGAATGTAAAGAACCCATGTAAAGAAGCATGTGAAAAAAGACCACCCAAGAATTAAAGGAATATAATTTTTAACTGGTTGGAAAAAACAAAATAAAAAGAGTGAAATCACCATATTCTAACCATATAAAAGAAAATTAGTTGTATAGAAATTAGTATCCACAGGTTCCATTCTGCCTACATCTGCCCAAATCTTTTTGAGCTCTTATTGATTTTTTATTTTGTAGCTGTACAACTGTTGTTCTTGAACTCCTAGGAATGATTTTAGTGCTGCCTATCAAAACGAGGAGGAGCAAACTAATTTTCAGGATACTTCCATTCACTATAAAGAATATGCTTCATAGTAAGCCAGTGTTTCATTTTGATGGGAATGCAATATGTTCGCAATAAATGCTTCTCATAATAATAGCCTGAAATGATAATACACAAGTTAAATAGTTGTTTATTTATTCTGTTGTTTATTCCAGGACTTTTGTGAGAATCAGTTTTTTATTCTGTCATACAGGTATGTTGATTGCTGTCCAGTTCCTCCTATCAGTATGGCTGAAGAGATGACCATTTCTAAAGCAGTTTCGTTAATTTTACAATCCAAGAAACCACTTTTAATTATTGGCAAAGGTAGTCTATTTTGTCCTATCAAAACAAACAAACACCTTATTCCATAGAAACTTCAAAATATAATAATTGAAATGTTTCTTTCCTTGTTGAATTGTTTAATCTATTTATAAGTAAATTCTTTTGTCTGTTGAAATTAAAATGTCCAAGGGATTTGTTTTTATTTTGCCTATTAAACAAAATATATTAACTTTCTATGAAAATGTTTGGTTACTGGTGTTTTATATAACCATCCTTTTTTTAGAAGTTGTACTTTTAAAATTACTTTAACATTGAATATGATGATAATGTAGGGATATCACCAGAGTGGATGGGAAGTAAACTTATTTTTTAAAAAAGCAGAATTGCCTTAAAATTGAATTGTTAGACTTTCTAGGGAACAACATATCTATTTTAGAATTTAATTTAGAGGGAAGGAAAATATTGTCAATATGTTATCATATTATCTAATCTTGGCAGTATAATTGAGGGAAGCAGCAAAAAGGGATCTTGATTGCTGCATAGAGTTGACATTTACCACACTTCTGCAAAGGGAGAGACTATTAGACAACTGCTTTGCTATAAAATGATGCCAGATGAATTTATAATTAAAATATTTAATTATTATTTTAACTAAAGGCTTTGATTAAAATCTATAGATCATTATTTTGAATTCTTGCATGTTGACAAATCAGAAATTTTGATTGTAGCAGTCACTTTCTTTTTATAGATCAGTTTTAATTGAAAACATAAGCCTGGTCATTGTTGGAAAATATGTCATTTTTGCAATCCCCCCCAAAATTGTAAACCTTTAAAGTTTAATACTACTACAAATTAACAGTATTTATTTATGGTAAAAGACTTTCCTTTTGTATAAAATACATTATTAAGACAAATCTGCGTATTAATTTTTTTCTAACATTCAAACGAAGGGTGCTTTTTTTCATTTGTTAAGAGGCACTTAACAAAATCATCAGTAAAAGCAATATTGGATTGGTAGGTTGATAGGATACTGAAACGGCATCATGGAGCTTTTATGGTGGTGGGTATGTCTCTTAGGTGCTGCTTATTCACGTGCTGAAAACAGCATCAGGAAATTGGTGAACCAGTGTGGGCTTCCATTTTTACCTACGCCAATGGGGAAGGGAGTTGTTCCTGATAACCATCCATATTGTGTGGCTGCAGCCAGATCTAGGTAAAAACACAAATTGAGCCTTTCCTTCCAACCTTTGAATTAAAGATAAAGAGCATACTATTTATCATTGATAAAAACAGGAGCCAAAATAACAATGATAAAGGCATTAAGGTCATATTAATAACTTATTGGGAGACAATTTATTCAATAAGGCACGTTACCAATTTAGGGGAGGCAGGACTCATTCCAAATCTCCAAACTGGTAATATTTTGGAGCGGTAAAGAGCAACATTCAGTTATAGTAATTAAAGAACACAAAATTTTAATTGCTATTCTGTATGTTTTTAATATATATGAAAATAATTTAATTGACTTCTTTTTAATGACTAGGGCACTACAATATGCTGACGTGATAGTATTACTTGGAGCCAGATTGAATTGGATTCTGCATTTTGGACTTCCACCAAGGTTTCAGCCAGATGTAAAAATTATTCAGGTATTCAGACAAATCTTCTTTTAGATATATTCCAAAGCTATTTTTTAAATAGGTGCTCTTCAAAGGTAGTTAAAGTACAATGTCCAAAATGTTCAATGCGATTTTCCATATTTGCTGGGGACCTGGAACTTATAACATTCTTGGAGAGCAGCAGTTGGACAAGAAAGACTGGTATAGCCTGAGTGAGTGTATACCCAGTGCTGGAGACAGAATAAGCAAAAAATAATGTAATATCAATTTAAAAAGTTTTTAATCCTCCAAACACATATACATAGTTATTGTCAAAAAACAATTGCTTGTTAAACCAAGCAATTTTTTTAGGGGAAAAAAAACATAGTTCCTGGTATGATCAAGGGTCTCTTTAATTTAAATTTTTCTTGGAAAAGAGTTTCCTCAAAGTGCAAATTGTATTTATTATGTATTTATTATTTAGACAAATTTTATATGCTTTTTGGGGTTTTTCTGTTCTTTGGTTGAGTTTCATCTTTTGTTTTTGCTTGCTTTTAGAGTCAATTTGTCTCATTGAGCCTGAGGTTTTTATGTGAAATGCGTTGTAAATCTTAGACAAAAAGACAAAGTTAACAACTAAAGGGAAACAAGTAGTTTATTTTTTCTTTGTTCTAAACTAAAAACAAGCCCTGGTTTTTAAAGAAAACTGCTATTGCTTAAATCACCATCTAATATTTTTTTTCTCTACAAGCAGATAATTTGTTTGCTACTTTCCTTTCTTGATGTTTTTTCACAGGTAGACATTTGTGCTGAAGAGCTGGGAAACAATGTGAAACCTGCTGCAGCCTTGTTGGGAGACATAAAAGCAGTGACTGATCAGGTAACATGCTTTCTTATGTAAGTGCCATCTTCTATTGGTTGGATGTAGGAACTGGGTTGAAGAATTTGATGGAAAATCATTTTGGTTGATGAATTTTCAGTAATCTGGCCAACTATGCACCAGTATGATGGAAAATGTAACAGTACATTTCTAAAGTTAACTATTTTTGTACTACAGATTAAGATATGAAATATGTATGATATATATCAGTGATGGCGAACCTTTTAGAGATCAAATGCCCAAACTGCAAGGTGCGTATGCATGTCCACGCATGGTGGAGACCCAAAGACAGCTGGCCGGTGGGAGGCGAGGCATCACAACTCCAGTAGCTCTGCAAGAGGTGAGAAGTTTCCCTGCAAACGATGGCGAGAAACACAACAGAGAAACATTGTGAAGCTGAGCTGGGGCGACAATGTGTATGCCCACTGAGAGGGCTCTTGAGTGCCACTCTGGCACACATGCAATAGGTTCGCCACCAGTAATATATATTATATCATACTCATATTATATGACAATATTTGTAAGCATATTGCTATATTTTTAGCTTTTAGATGAATTTAGCAAGACACTTTGGAAATACCCTTTGGATACAGATTGGTGGAAAGATCTTCGAGCCAAAATGAAGAGCAATGATGCAACATCTAAGGTATCATTAATGATATGTATCATTTTAAAAAAGCAAAGTCATGTGGAATGACATGTTAATAAATTTATTATTGCATAGCATATTTCAGTATTATTCAGACCTATAAGCATGAATACTTCCATGGCTGGAAGAGATATAAACTGTGAGGTCAGAAGAAAAGGAAATGAAGACTGAGATCATTTGTGCATACACACATGCTTTTTTGAAAAACATTTCCTCTTTAAACAACTTCAATAAAATTTAGTCAGTTCAATTAAAAGAATGACTAAGATCAGTTGTACTAGTACATCATGAAACCAAATCATTCCAAAGGTGTGACCTAAAATCATTCAGGTTCCCAGCATGAATCCCAGAACATTATCCTGGGATTTGCGGCCTGCCTTAACCTTCACTAAAATCATCATCACTTCATGATTTTGTAAAAGACATTTGTCATAGAGAATGGACCAGAATTCCCACATGAGATATTAGAATTCCCATATAGAAACTGATAACTAATTACAGGAATTATTTGACTGCAAATATTGCAATTAAAATTGGTGGAATCAGTTACTGGGCTGATTACTTCGTCATATTGGCTTATTAAACACTGGATGACTTCTATGAACAAAATAAAGTTAGCATTAAACTCTGGTTTTATTTATTGACTCAGATTCCTTTGGTGATCAGAGATTCATATAGGAAAAACATATAAACATTCAAAAATTAAAAAATTCTGATTTTGTAGTGTTTATATTTTCAGGAATAGTTGAGCCAGCAGATTTTTATCATCATTCATTTTCTCATTCATTTAAGGCATTATCACTAGAAAAACAGTTGCCAATGAATTACTACACAGTATTCAATCATGTGAGGGAACTTTTGCCAAAGGATTGTATTCTGATCAGTGAGGGAGCAAATACAATGGATATTGGGCGCACCATGCTTCCAAATTATTTTCCTCGGCACAGGTAAATATATATTAGTTTCCTTCTGAGTAAATATTTTGGCAATTTGTACTTAATTTGCCTGGAAAGACAAATAAAGATAATCAATGTTTACATTCCTGATATTAATATATGCTGATGGACACATTATTTACTTCAATTTACATTTTTTCCACCATACTTTACCATCCAGATAAGTTCTTAGATAAATATAAAAGGAAAATACTATATATATCATTCTTGTTATGCCAACGGTATTGGAGAAAAGTACTGTTTCTTGCGAGGATTTTTTTCCACCATTAGGTTACATAATTAAAAATTTCCTATAAAATAATATGTGTTTTATCAAATTAGTTAAACAAATGGAATTAGTCCTTCTGCAAATGAAAAGATTTGTTCCATCAGAGTTAATTCAACAGAGAATTTGTAGAATATAGGAAGAGCTGTTTCCACCCATTTTCCTTTCCAAAAACTATAACTTTCAAAAGTTTTATCAGAAAGATTGGAGGATCTTCCAGAACAATCTGAAATTTGAACCAGTTTTATATGCTCCCAATAATTCTTCTCAAGAACATACATCCAGAATCAATGAAAAAATCAAATCAAATTTACTTACTTATTGAATTGAAACTTCAGCAAGTTCTGTTGAAAGTTGCAGTATATTTGGTGAAGCATATTTTATTTGAATATCCCAAAAACTAATAGTAACAGTAACTTTTAATTTGATAATTTAATCTTGGTTCAATAGATCTAGATTTATCTTCAGCAGACATGTATCAAAAAGTAGCTGACGTGCTATGGGGATGGTTGCTGGGGAATGCTGCAGGCAGGCACATGTTAGGGATTATAGGTGGTGGAAGGTGCTACAAGATCTCTCGTATGTCATACTCCACAGCAGAGTTCTTGTGAGAAAAAATGGTGGGAGCAACTTGCAGTCTTCCCTATCAGCTTCCTTATTGACTTGCTTATGCACAGCTGGTAGGGAAAGTCGCAAATGGCAATCATGTGATCATAGCTAGTTGCAACATTATACTCAAGATGCCTAGATTGTGCCTAGAGTGCTGTCACATGACTACG
Organism: Myanophis thanlyinensis; assembly: GCA_017656035.1. Classification (NCBI taxonomy): domain Eukaryota; kingdom Metazoa; phylum Chordata; class Lepidosauria; order Squamata; family Homalopsidae; genus Myanophis; species Myanophis thanlyinensis. The sequence continues at coordinate 7,234 of JAEANM010008594.1, forward strand.
GGGACACTGTGACAATGGCAGATTCACAGACTGGTTGCAACTCTCCATTAGTGCAGTTGCAATTTTGAACAGGTTGCTGAATGGATGGTTATAATCCAAAGACTACCTGTAATAAAAATACATGCAAGCATTGGAGAATGGAATTTTTAAAGTAAAGATGAGTGACCTATGATACTGGTGTGATTAGATGCTTCTGTTTTCAGAGGCCTTCTGCAAATAAATGGTTCGCCCTGAGAAGGATTGACAGACCAAAAAATATATATGTTAGAATGAGCGGACAAAAAGAAAAAGGGGACCTGGGGGAGATAGAATTGATAGCTGTGTCTACTAGCTCAGTTTAATCAACATAAGCTTTGAAATTTACCACAATTCAACTAGAAAGCAAGCAGCTAAAGTATTATGTTGTAATTAACAGAACATAGAAAAACTTTGAAATGCTGGTCTGTGACCATAATAAAAATTATCTATCTAGAAGAGTTTTGTTATTGTCACAAGCTCAGCATTTATTAATTATTTGTATAAATTGGTATTATTCATCAATACATATATTTATCTGGTATTTGTAAAGATGTTCCATATATTCTTAAGAAGTTGGGATAGTGGATATGAATTAAGAAATCTCCCATAGAAAACATGCTATGATGAAAAATAAAAATGTATATAAAATGTATATAAAATATATATTCCTTGTAGACTGGATGCTGGTACCTTTGGGACAATGGGAGTTGGACTTGGTTTTGCAATTGCAGCTGCTATAGTTGCTAAAACGTGTAATCCTGAGCAGCGAGTGATCTGTATAGAAGGCGATAGTGCATTTGGTTTTTCTGGTATGGAAGTGGAAACTATTTGCAGGTAAAACTTTCATACTGCCAAATTTTATTTTAAAACAAAAAAATCTTTTGCTGTACAAAGTGAGAGTTTCTACCATATTATAGTTAGAAAAATTTCCTTTGAATGGAAAACTGTCCTTCAGATGAGTTCCTTTTTAATCACTACAGGCATAACTTGCCAATCATTATAATTGTGATTAACAACAATGGAATATACACTGGCTTGGATTCAGAGACTTGGAAGGATATGCTGAAGCTTGGAGAACCTTCTACATAGTAAGTACTTTGGCATTGACTTTGATTAGTCTTTAGAATATTCAACTTCTTGGTCTTACAAATTGGATGTTGTACTTAAAGCATTAAAAGCTATATAAAATAAAATAATTGTTTCAACTTCTAATGAGTTCAATGAAATAAGGGTAGGTGCTTTGTCATACTACTTCTCACACTGAGATTACCTGTGTTACATATAGTAGTAGCACCCTCCCCCCCCAAACCTGCTATGTTATGGTCATCCTTCTAGGTCAGTGATGGCGAATCTTGTAGGCACCGAGTGCCCAAACTGTGTGCATGCATATGCACGACCACGCCTGTGTGCACATATGACCATGTGCAGCAAGGACCCGAAGATTAGTTGGCTGGGGGAAGCAGAACACCCCAACACCGACAGCTCTGCCAGAGGTAAAATCTTTTTCTTTCATGAGTTTCTGTTTCATCTTTTGCAGGGAAACAGAAGCTCATAAGAAATGCCACAGAGAGCTGAGCTGGGACGATGGTGCGCGTGCCCACAGAGAGGGCTTTGCGTGCCACCTGTGGCATGCATGCCATAGGTTCACCATCACGGTTCAAGATCAGCGTTTCTCAAACTTGGCAGCTTTATCTAGGAAATTCTGAAAATTAAAAAGTATCCCACATCCTAAATTTGCCAAGTTTGGTGATCTAGGTGCTTTAGAGTAGAAAGTCTACCTTCCCTTTCTGCACTGGCCATACTAGCTTGAGCAGTTGAACTTTCAAAACCTATGAAGTGTTCCAGAATACTATCATCTGGAAGGAAAGATGGTCATGGTTTCTGTTTTTTTATTTTAATTGGGAAAGGGAGAGTTGTCCGTTGTGCAAGAAGGCAGAGAATCCATTGATTGGGAAAGACTCTTATGTCTAGATCACGTGACTGAGTCGATTGAATTGAAACTACGCCCTTCCTTCTGGTTTCTCCCCGGTTTTCCAACTCAGTCTACTGATCATCAGACGTAACTTTCATAGCTTCGCACATTGGATTCTCTGCAGGCACAAGGATTTCTAAAGTAAGATTTCAGCTTCTCTTCTGAGTTCTCTGCAAGATCGCAATAAAGTACTTTGTTTTCCCCAGATGGGGAAGGTTTTGGCAATGGCATCGTGCTTCGGGCCGCTTAATAAAACCTGGTAATTATTCCCTGATGACCGGATCAGCTCTCCAGTTGGGGACATTCCTTCTCTAACAAGAAGATTGGACGGGGCTGCCTTTTTGGCTCTGGCTGCCTTTTAATAAGGCATACTTTTCATGCTAGCCTTTTTTAAGGTACAAGTACCTGCAGATCCCAAGTCTTGGCTTCGGACACTTTTTTGTTTACTGAAGGCACATGGCAGCCATAAGATTGCAGGCAGAGGGGAAGCAAGCCCACATGCCCATGCAGCATGCGGGTGATTTCCGAATCTGGAAACAGGCGCTGGGATTCCCTCAGTGGCATTTTACTTGCCAGCTTGCCACTCAGAAGCGAAGGAAAGCCCAGCAGGGGCAAAGAGGGCTATTTTCCCGCATTTCCTTCCCAAGCTGGATCTCAGTTGACCTACTCCAAACTATTGGTCCCACGGGAGCTCCTGCAGTGGATAGGTTTGCCCAGGCTTGCCTGGCTGCCCACATGAAGGCATAGGCATCGCTGTGTCTCCCAGCCTAGTTTCATTTTCCCATTGCAAACAGCCCGCGCTGTTCTTTTGTGACTAGGTTGTATCTCTCCAGCATGATTGAAGCTCTCCCTGCTGGCCTGTTTTTAGTAATAGTGCCTATGCCTGCATGACTTGCCTGCCTATATTAAACAGTGTTCCTTTTTACCTAAGGGAAACCTGGACTTTCTCTCAACTGTGCCAGTTTCTGATTTTTCCATCAATTCTAACTTCCCGATATATTACTTGCCTCATCAATTATTCTGCAGTTTCATCTAATTTCAATATTTTATTCATATCTTCAGGATAGATCTCAGCCCTTCTCCTCAAGGTAAGTCTATGGAAGTTCTGACTCCAGAACAGGAGACTCCTGTACAGGCTCAGTTTACTACAAGGGTTTCCAAGTCCATAGCATGTTCTACCAAACACAAGGGCAAGGCCTTGCAGAAGTCTACCTCCAAATCTGTTCAGAGGGCTGACTCAAGCAGACAGAAGACTCTAGAAAAGGAATTTTCCAGAGCAGCAAAAAAGTTGCATTCAGCTTTTAAGGATATTCCTGTCTCTTCAAGTCGTTCTTCTAGATCGCCTGACCCCTCTTTGGTTCAAGTTGGGGATTTATCTTCTGATAGGGCTGGTGATCCAGTCTTACCAATCCTTAGCCCTGATTGTTCCAGGCTTATTCCTGACCCTGTTTCTGCAGAGGGATCTGGTGATCCAGTTTCGTCCTGCTTCTATGCCCCAGTAGCCTCTTCTAGTTCTGGGGTTCTCCTGAGTGGACAAAGGTTGCCCTTTCTGACTGCAGTCCACTATAGTTGCTGCCATTGCTCAGAATCACCATCCAGAGGGTGGTTCAGAAGACCTTGGAGGAACAGGCCAGGCTAATCCTCCTAATGCTGCATTGGCCCAGGAGGGCTCAATTCACGGACCATGTCAGTCTGTAAGTCACCTGTCATTGGCGGATCCCTCTGAACCAGCTGGTTCTCTGATGGGAACCTGCTTCATCCAGACCCAGAATGGCTCCACCTAACCGTCTTGAGGTTGAACGGCAGGTCCTCAAGACAGTTAACCTGTCTCCTGGAGTGATTTGAACCATTCAGGCCTCACGGTGGCTGACTATCACCACGATTTACGAGGCTGCTTGGGACGCCTTTTGTTCCTGGTGTGGAAAGACTGGAATCATTCCTGTCTCTGCCTCTGTGGCCCAGGTACTAGACTTCCTACAGTCGGTTCTGGATAGAGGCCTCATGTCCAGTACACTATGCAGACAGGTTTCTGCTCTCTCCACAGTCTGCTCAGCAGAGGAGGCTCCCTGACCAGGTCCCCATTGATACGCAGCTTCCTCAAGGGGCATCCAACCTTAGACATTCCAGGGTTCACAGGTACCCAACCTAGGATCTATCCAAGTTCTTAAGGCCCTTATCATAGCCCCTTTTGAACCTTTACATACTAGTTCGCGATTCATTTTGCTGAAGGTCTAGTAGCGGTGACTTTCACCAGACACATCTCAGAGCTGGTGGCTCTGTCGGTCAGGGAATATGCATATTCCACCTGGACAGGGTGGTTTTACGCTTAGGCCCCTTCTTCATTCCAAAGATTAACTCTTGGTTTCACCGAGCGCAGGAGTTGGTGTTACCAAATTTCTGTCCACAGCCAGTCCACGCCAGGGAAGAAGAGTGGCATAAGCTAGATGTTTGCAGGGCTTTAAAAATCTATATTAAGCAAACTGCTACCTTAGACGGAATCTCTTTTTGTGGCCTTCCAACCTTCCATTCTTGGGAGGAAGATCTTTTCTACCACAATTGGGAGGTAGCTGAGGGCTTGCATTGCCAAGGCCTATGATTCCCAGGGCCTACAGGCTCCAAGGGGTCTTATGGCTTACTCGACTAGGAGCGCTTCCACCTTGGTGGTTTCGTCTACTCAGGCTTCTATAGAAGGAATCTGTAGAGCAGCCACCTGGTCTTCACCTTATCTATTCAACAGCCATTATAAGATGGACTCCTTTGCTTCGGCAGATGCTGCTTTCGGCAGGAGGGTGCTTCAGCAGGTGCACTCGGAGTCAGGAGGCTAGGTCCAGTTAAGGCCCACCCTCAGGACAGCCGCTTTGGTATGTCCCAATCAATGGATTCTTTGCCTTCTTGCACAAAAGAAAGGGCGTTGGTCTTATCCAATACGCTCCTCCTTGTTAGTCAGAAACACAGAATCCATACACACCCAATTTATACTCTGGCCCTAGGGGGAAGGAGGGTGGCTACTGGATTTTGTTTACAGGAGCTTTTGCTGTTGATCACCACCTCTTCGCTGGAAAACTGGGGAGAAGCCGGGAGGAAGGGCATGGTTTGAATTTCAGTTGACTCAATCACGTGATCTAGACGTAAAGGTCTTTCCCAATCAATGGAGTTTCTGCTTCTGTACAACAGGAAGAAGCATATCAGGTATGACCAATGCCCTTTCCTCTCCTACTGGAAAATCGAAAAAAAAAAATGCTATCATTAAGAAAGGAAAACCCAGAATGGGGTATACTTTGCATTCCTAGCATTTCTAATCCTTGTCTAATTATTGTCTAATTACTAAAAAAATCCACTGAAACTTAAAAATCTATTAGATAACTTGGTTGAAATCATCCAGAATACTTTGAAACGAGATCAAAAAGCTGTTTTTCCAGAGATTTCTGAGATTTCTTCTTCAATAAGATCCTATTTTAATATGCTTATAGTAATTAATTGGGTCCTGAGGAATTTTTTCCTGGGGCATTGGGAAAATAAAGTTCTACTTGTTTCATAAATTAACAGTGACCTTTTATGATGTTTGATTTCTTGCTTAAGACTCTTAACCCACCACCCTAAGCCAAATCCTTTTATTTAATTTCAGTGCACCTCCAGTAGCTTTGTTGCCAGATGCTCGCTATGAGCAGATTATGTCTGCCTTTGGTGGCAAAGGGTACTTTGTACAAACACCAGAAGAATTACAAGAAGCTCTGAAAATAAGCTTAGCAGAAAAGCTTGTCCCTTCTCTCATTAATGTCATGATCCATCCATTATCAAACAGAAAAAAACAAGTAAGTGTTTGTGGAATTTTTTGTTATTCTTTTTTAACATTAACATTACTTCTATTATTTGACCAGTCCTGAAGAATAGATCAGGTTATCGCTTTTATTAAACATTTACAAAGTGATTGATGTTTAGAAAGTTTTATTATATCCTTGAATACTACAAGGAAATACAAAAATACTACTATAGCACTATAATACTGCTATATCTTGTGTCTATAACATTTCTTGTGCTTTCTTTTTCTGAAATAATTGAGTATTACTCCTTTGTATTCTCAGGATTTTCACTGGCTGACCCGTTCTAACATGTAATAGAAGATGAAAAGACTAGAAGCAAAATCCCTATGCAAACTCAACAGATGTCCAGATTCCACAGCATAATTACAGTTGCTATTGTTCTTACAAATTGAATGATCATGTTGATTGCCATGTGTAAGGAAGGATTGCTAATTACATACAGAGCTACATTTTGCCATTTTGGGAGAGAAATTACATCTAACTTCTAACTTATTTCTTTTTCCACTGCTCGTATCAACTTTTGAAAGCATTTAAGATCTGCCCCAGATCTTAAAGACAAGAGGTACATAACGCACTGATTCACTTTTGCTTTCTATATATTTTTATAGCATGGGGATGCAATAGAGTCCTCTTTGTATCTTTCATTAGATGAACCTTTCCAAACTACTGTATGTACCATCTAGATGTATGATTTAACTCCTGTTGAAATCCATAGTTACTTAAAACTGCGGGAGTATACATTTTCCATACTGATTCTAATTGTTGCCCTTTTATAAAATGGAATAATATTTTTTCAAATTAAATTACTTTGTTCTCTCTGTCACTTGTGTCCTTGCATTCTTATTTATGTTTACTGTTTTAATTGGTTTTGTAGTATGCTTTACTAACCTTTATTGCATATCACCAAATTTGTATAAGTTGGGCAGTCATATACATTTTTTAAAAAAAGTCATATTATTATCAATCTTTTCATAGGTACCATACAGAAGGTAGCAGAAAACTGAAAGCAAATAAATTATGATATGAAAACATTAGATAAATTTATACTTTAGCATTAAACATTGTGTATTTTAATCTGGAAAGATGTGGATATGTTTTAATTCCATACCTGCAATTTATAACATATCCATTTTGTGCAATTCTTTTGGGAATAAATATTTTTTCAAAGCCTAGATAAAATCACCAGAGGGCGCCATTTATTTAAGATTCTTTTAAACGTAAAAACACACAATCTGTTGTTTGTAAAGGAATTGTTTATTTGTTTGAATTAGAATCAGAATCAGAATAGAGCTGGAAAGGACTCTGGAGGTCTTATACTGCCAACTCCTGCTCAGGCAGGAAACCCTATACCATTTCAGACAAATGGGTGTCCAATCTCTTATTAAAAACTTCCAGTGTTGGAGCATCCACAACTTCTGTAGGCAAGCCATTCTGCTGAATAATTGTTCTGTCAGGAAATTATTCCTTAGTTCTAGATCGTTTATCTCCTTAATTAGTTTCCATCCACTGCTTCTTGTCCTGCCTTCAGAAATTAGATACAGTATACCCTATTTCTGTAATCATTCTTCATATGTTTTAACCTCCAGTACCTACTCTTTCTTAACATCTTTTTTATATTGTGGCAACCAAATCTGGATGTAGTATTTCAACTGTGGTCTTATTAAGGCATTATAAAGTGGTTCTTAAGTTTGATGTTAGTACATCACATTTGTATATTTTTACAAATTTTCAAATAAGTTCATTTGATTTGATCATCAGACATCAGACCTGTACTTCACCTGATACATACATTAATATAATTAAAGTGGAAAATACTGAAAAAGGATGCTACTGTGTTAAGTAATCAACCAGGCAATAGGTTGAAAATGGCCTGATGGAATGTAGTGGTGCACATGATTCAAGCACTTGTGATATCCTTGGTAGTGATCAGCAAATTTTATTTCACTATGCTTCTCTATCATGGAAATACATTTTACTGTTCCCATTTTTTATCTAATGGAAAGAAAGGAAATCTGTTGTGACCTGTTGGCTGCTGGCAGAGGCTAGCAGCAGAGTCAGACGAGGTAGAGGTGGAGCCTGGGCCAGCTTCGGAGCCTTTGGAAGGCTCTGCTGAGGAAGCAGAATATTCTGTTCGCCCCCAAGTGAAGAGATAGCAGTCTTTGGGACCTGAGCAGAGTGACGGGGAGGAGAGATGGGGCCCATTCCAGAAGCGCATATATGTAGAGAAGGAGAGGAGAGCAACGGAAGGTAATAAGCTGGCTCTCGGGGAAAAGAAGTTGTAAACACTAACCAGCCTTTCCCTGGCTGGGAAATAAATAGCCTGGGTTTGGGGATGGCCTATTGTAGACAACCGTTCATTTTCCAGTATACATCCACCAGCTGGATTCCTTTACCAGAACCAGGTTTGTCAGGAATAACTTATTTGAGGTGCCAACAGAGTCTCCCTGCTGGGAAATAAGTAGTGAATTTGCTTCAGCTGGTGTGAACATAGACTGTTTCTGCTTGGCTTAATTATTGAAGGACTTTTTATCTTGAGTTCTCATGTGAACAGACTATTCGTGCTCTATTTCAGAAGAGGAAAATACTTTCGTGACTATTTTTGATTGGGTCTATCCAATGTGAATAAAGACTGTTCCTGCTCTGTTTTAAAAGGGGATTGTTTTACTCATGAGTAAGTGGCTTCTCATTACTTGCGATGGCTGAGTCAGAACAAAATCCCCAAAGTTTGTTCACATGTTCTTTTTAAAGAAGAGCTTGTATCTTTCCAAATTGTGAAAACATTTTTCTCCAGTACTAGGATGGGCTCCCATTTTCAATTCTTTAAAAAAAGAGGATTCAAGACTCCTCTAAATTTCTTCTAGTATTGTTTTATTATTCTGAAAGTGGAACTTTATGTGTGTACTCTTACCCCTTGGTGACCTTTGTATAAAGACATAGTATATTAATTTATAGGAGTACCAGCTGGTTTTATGCTGCTTCTCGGCACCAGAGGTACAGTATGAGAAGTGATATCATTGCTGTCTAATGTGATCGGATTCAGATCTTTTATCTGTGCTAAATCAATTCATAATTCCAATTATCCACAAGGGAGAAAACACATACTGTATATTCACTTTTCTGTACTATAATTTCTGTAAATTATAAACTTTTATCATACCAAGAATAAACAGGTGATGAATAAATGTGGATTGAATATAGACCACAGTTCCTAATATAGAAGAATGATATTGATCTGATCTTTTTATTGCAGAAAAAATACAGCATATGAAAGGAGAGTAAATAGTTTGAAAGGCAGAGAAATGAACCAAGAACGTTATTACTGGTTGAGGCTGATGAAAACATTTTTTAGGTAATGTAAAAGAAATTTGAAGATTTTTTAGACCCAGTATAGGCAGCCATTCTTACAGCATACCTGACAACCTCTGTTAAAACTTCTTCAGCGATGCGAAATACATTTATTAATCTTCAAAAAAGATAAAAAATTTAAAGAATAAAGGGTATTGTAGGAAGCAGTGTATCAACATGGTAGCACCAAGGATAGAAGGGAATTAAGAGGTATAGTGAATTGTGTTGGTCTAAGCTGGAATTAGATTTCCTTTTCATTTCTCTTTATCCTGTGTTTCCCATTTATTCTGCCCATTATTTATCTTGCTGCTTCTGTGTTTTAAATAACATTGCTTTTCCTGAAAAGAAATAGCATGATGGATATGTTGATTTCAATTTCAATTCAATTTCAATTTCAAATTTTATTGGTCACATACACAATCATACATGGGTATGATACACAGTGAAATGCTTACGCAACCGCAGGTAAGTTAAAGTAGGAAGGGAAGGCTAGGGGTAGCTGGGAAGGTGGGAATCA
>JAEANM010008595.1:2779-16905 GCA_017656035.1 Myanophis thanlyinensis
AAAAGAAAATTAAATAATCATAGTCGCATAAACTTGAAATGCAGCACAATTTTTAAGTTTATTATTCCATAACATCTCACTGTAAATGTTCAGTTCTCTTGTACAAAACTCAGTTTGATCTATAAAGGTATTCCCATTATATGAATTCTGCTGCATTTGATCTTCATTATGAAACTATAAAGCATTGTTTAATATAGTAGAGGTTTTAGAAATATATGATTTTAAAGACTGCTTAAGAGTTGTACCTTTCATAAAATTTAACACTTATCTTCTCTCAAACAACTGAAATGAGTGATCTGAATCAAAGCCAGCTGGACCATTTAAATTTCTGACATATATTATTATTACATATCTTTTGATGTAAAGATCACTTGACAGTATGAAATAAAAAAAAATCTGATAGGAAATGTACATTTCTTCCTCTACCATCACTTTTACTAGTCTTTCTTCTTCCAATTCTCTGAAGCTGATAATGGAATTCTTCACATCTTTTTTGGGAATGAAACAACCTTGGTCACTATGATGGATAACTTAAAATAGTAAATAGATAATAGTGCAAATCTATGGTTCTGCTGAAACATTATGTGCTATTCAGTTCTACCCATGAATAATCCTATTGATACTTTTCACATACAGGATTTAATAATGCGGAACCAGTCTTATTTGATCTGATAGTCACAGATAGTGGCTAATGTTCAGCATCTTGCACTGATGTGTATTTACATTTATTTACTCAGCATTCTATCTTATGTGCATGCTTCTTAATTTCTACATGGATCTTTTGACAAGTGCCACAAGAATTTGGTCATGTTCTAATTTTCGAGGTATATATGTCTTTTTCAAGAAAAAGCTGTCACTATTATAAAACTTTAGCCTAGATGCCTATTACTTAGCTGACTTTGTAGGCTAGATCTCATTCTCTGGAAATAAACTGTCCCACATCATGAGAACTAGGTATCTATTATTCCGAGATTTCCATAATTCTGGGGAAAATTATCTTCATTTTTACTGGGAGGATTTCTCCTGTAGTAACATTACCCTGAGGATTGTGTTGTGTACAATATCTATTATATGAAAAAGTAACCAGGGTTTAACATTTCCCTTCCAGGCAATTAACTATCACAACATTTTCTAGAGGAATTCTGTAAAAGCAGGTTCAATAAGCTCCCTCCACAATAGAAGGGTGGGAGTGCTATGTAAGACTTGATCTTTTATTCAATCACTTCAGGATCAATTCATAAGATTGTCTGTCAATAACTGTTTCTTTGAGTTTCATAAACACTTGTATAGGTAATCAGTTAACTTTCAGGATCTTCTCTAATGCCTTTGCCTTCACAATATATGTCTAAAATATTGAAGCCATCACTTCATTATTAGTTCTTCTGGTGACATGCTTGAGTTTTTGTTTTTTGTTTTTTTGTATTGAATGATTTGCATTTCTTGTAAAATTGTATACTCAAAAATTTTCTCCTATTTAAAGGCATGAAGTTTTTTTCATTTGGAATCTTTGAGGGTTCAGTTTTAAAGATATATGGGAAAATCTTGACCTTGAAATAAATATCTTTGTGATCAGTATGAGTCTCCAGATTTCAATATTTTGTCTCAGTTTGTCATAGCCATTCTCCCAAGTACCAGGAATTTTTCCATTTCAAATCTATCATCACCATTCCTATGAATTTTTCAGCTTATCCCAATAAAATGTGCTGTGCTTCAACTTCTTTTTCACCTATTTGCTTGGGGTTGGCATTGCCTATTGAGATAGTTTCTTAATACCAAGCAGCAGTACAGCTTTTGCAGTTCCTTCACTCATCTTTAGCAAGAACTCTGTTAAATCTTTATTGTTTCCAGCTTTCTAACCATAATCATATTTATGTGACATATACCGGAGGCTGCTAATATTAATTCCAATTTCTATTTCGTCTGGTTCAACATTTCCTATTCTGCATCTAACTTAAATAGGTGCAGTGAGAGTTTACCAATTTATCACATTTCTTTCCCAATTTTGAACCATTAACTTGTTCCATATTATGTTTGAACTGTTTGGTAATGCCATGATTGACTCTTCTGAAAAAAATGTAGACGGAAGACAAAAGAAAAGAAGTGAAATAAGAGTGAAAGCAGAATGACTTGAGACTTAAGAATGTTGAAACCCATATTGTAAAGAATTAGAAGACAAAATAATCAGACAATGGAATGAATGGAATGTAGATTTAAGGAAAGAGGATTTGGAAGTTTCTGGGAACAATGAAAATAGGTATGTTATAGATTACAACGGAAGAGTGCAGATTTATGCTAATAAGAATGATGAGAAAGGATCTTTGGTGAAATGATAAAACAAAAAGGCTGTGGATTAAAAAATACACAGTTGACAACATTTATTGCAAAAGAATGATCAGAGATGCATATTATATAATGTGCATATGAAGAAAAATATCATTACAATATAACTGAGGAAAATAAAGAACTGTTAAGATTGAGACAGAAAAGACAGTTTGATGGAAGGAAAAAGTATGTAAAAAGGGCTAAACAAAGAGTCCCCAACAAAGTAAAGAAAACTGAAATATGTAATAAGTGATCTGGAATGTAACTAAATTGGAAAGAGAGGTTGAAAAATTTTAAATAAATCATACTTATGAAAATATTCTCCTGAAAAAAGGACAAAACTAAATGTAATGGGATTCATTTGCCTGATTTTTGCTTTTAAACAGTTCATTGAGGAATATATGGGAAAATGTTCTTTGTGAGGAAAACATTTTTAAATTTTATTAATCAAGAGAAAGTGTATATTAAAGTAAATAAGCTTAAATTATGAAATGTTTTGTACAAGTATGGAGTTGAATGTTATTGCTAAATAGAAGTAAATTATGATAGCAGTAAGGTATGAATAAAAATAAGTGAAATATTTTGCAAATGGTTCCATCTTGACCAGGGAGTAAGACAAACCTCTGTGATGATGTCTTGATTGTTTATGGATAAATATATAAGGATTAGAGATATGTTGGATAGGACAAGAATGTGTATGTATTTTTGTATGCAGACAATGCTATGTTGCTGGATAAGTATTTCCAGACATTAGAAGATGTGCAGTCTTTAGAGGGAGTAGATGTGAGAATCAATTCTCAGACTGATGGAGAAACTGTATCATTGTCCATTGTGAGGAGTGAATGAAATGTTTTTTTAAAAGGCCATATTTAAGAGTCTATTTTTCCTATGTTTTACAGCGGTGAGAATTGGGTGCATCAAAAGAATCATCATGGTTAGTGAAATCATGGGGAGTTGTGGAGAGATGGGATAAAGGAGAAGATGACCAGGGATTTTTGTGATTGGTTACAATCATGCTTCATTGCCACCTATTTTTCTTAGTCTTGTTCTGTTGTGCAGTAGTGGTCTTTCTCTTATCATTCAGTTTGAAAAAAATGAAAGAAGGCGTCAGTGTTTGTGTCTGCATATGGAGAAGGCTGGGAACACATTGCAAAGCAGCAATGTGAACTTCGAAAAATACAGGTCTTAACAGTTAAAAAAGAGGCATTTCATACACACTTGCAAAGTATCTTTTTTGAACACATTTGAATGATTTGCACCTCTCTACTCTCCAAAGTGAATGTCTAATAACTTAATAAACATTAATGAACAATAAAAATGCTGGTTAGAGAAGAGCCATCAAGGAGTTGTGTGGCAGGATCCTGACTGACTTGGATAGCATCTTGGACATTGATGTCAAAGTGAGGTGGTAGACTAGTGAATCAACATCATGTCAGCATTGCTGGAGTGGCCAGAGCTTCAGTGAGCCAACAGAACCATGTCCTGCCACAGAAGTCCGTCAGGAGGACACCATAGGCATGACTGAAGGTAATGTGGATTCTAAGCTGAATGTGGCAGGCATATCGGTGAAGAAGGTAGAGGAGACAGTAAATTTGCAGGCTAGTATGACATGGTGACGAGCTAGTGAGGTTGGTACAATGGGACACAAGATTCTGGTTCAGGGAAAACTGGTAGCCAAGCAAGTCTTAATACTATGAAAAGCTCAACAGCATAGTTTTTGCTCTCCTGGACTTTTAGTAGGGGTGGATTGAAAAGGTGGTTGAGTACCATATTATCCCAAAAGTAAGTTTCTGTCTTATATTTGTTTTGCCACACAAAAAGGCACCAGGTCTTATTATACTGGGAGGATTCTCTACTGACTCACTTCACTTGCACTTCTTTTAGCTGTCAGATACCTTCAGGAACTTCTTCTGCAGCCAGCAAAGCTTTCCTGAAGGCCTCTGCAGCTGATAACAGAGCTCCAGATTGATCCAGAGCTCTATTATCAGCTGCAGAGGTCTTCAGGAATGCCTTGTTGGCTGCAGAAGAAATGGGCTAGCAAGGCAGGTGTCGAGGTTTGCAAGGTCTGGCTGCAACAGTCCGAAGATAAGTAGTATGGCAGCTCCAACCTCCCCCACCATAGCTTAATTTTTACCTGTACATGCTGGAGTAGGTGGGTGGTCTTAATTAGGGCTTATTTTAGGAGTCAGGCTTATATTGGATGTATATATAAAAATCAAGCTAGGAATTACTTTTGGGGTAGGTTGTATTTTTGGGGAAACACAGTAGCATTCCAGAGAAACATTATTGGGACCTGTTCCGATCAGGTCTCATTATAGTATCAAGACAACATTGGACATGCTTGTTGATGACCTATGATGGGGCTAGGATGAATATGGTGCATCTATTCTTGTATACCTGGATCTCTCAGCAAATTTTCATATCATCAGTTATGCAGATAGTTATCAATATACTAACCCATGTCTGGAATCTGTTTGGATCTGGATGGGGAGGAACAGTCTTCAGCTTAACCCCAATAAGACTGACTGTGGCTGTCTTATTGCATCAGAGACTTTTTTTTTACCTCTGCTGTAGGATAGGGTTGTACTTCCACATTCAAGACTATGCACATCTTGATGGTCCTCCTGGACTTGCAGGTTTGCTCAGTTGGCAGCTGTGACCAGGAAGGCCTATCTTATGCATCAGTCATGCCCTTTCCTCAACTCTGAGGTCCTTCATATAGTCAGTCATACTCTGGTCACCTGCCTTTCTTTAGTTGTTTCTGATCATGCAGTAAGTTGAGGCACAATGTGTACTCTTTAGGTCCTCTCAATTAAAAGTGATCTTATGGGACCAAGGAAGGATGATTTCTCCATTGCAACATCCAGAACAATATCCCTTATGGCAGTGGTTCTCAACCTTTTATTCGCCATGGACCACCTTTAAATACTTCTGTGGTTACATACCATGGCAATGGATTCCCAAGACTTAACTCAAGATTTAAATCATAACATTTCTTCAGGCTTTCATAGACAACCCTCCCACCCCCATGATAACATTGTCTCTTCCCTGTGGTCTCCCTTATGGTACTATCCATGGTGCATACTCTTCAAGGGTTCAAGGAGTTTCTTAAAACTTGGTTCTTCTGTGGGATATGTGATTAGGTTGCAAGTGGAGCCTCTGTCAAACTTTTTCCTCTGATCCTGGGACATTGTTATAATCTGGGTAGTCATGTTACTTTAGTGTTTAGTATTTTTTTAAACTATATATTGAATATCTTGTAAGACCCCAGAATGTTTTTGGAGTTAAGTGGCCTTATCAAATCTTATAAATAAATATTTTTTTTAAAAATAATAAAATATAAATACTGATTCTAAATATTTAAATATTATTGATATTTTTTAAAGTTTTATTTTCTGAACTTTGACCAAATTCAAGGTCAAATTTTTATCTCTGTTTTTTAATCTGGGGTTTTTTTGTACTTTTTTTTAAAGGATATGTGGATTGTAAAAGAAGCATCTAAAATTTCTATTCTTAATGAAAGCTCTTTAATACAAACATTTCTAATTAATTCACTTTGCAAGAAAAATAAATCATTTTGATGCTATTAAATACTATTAATCTTCATATACTGTATTCAAGGTATAAGTTTTTAGATACTATCCAGATTTTTTTTACTTAGTAAAAAAGTAAAATAGTAAAAAAAGTAAAACATCTCCACTTGACATAGTGAAGATCATCAGCTAATTCTACACCACTTAGCTCAGGGTTGCCCAATAGGTCAATCACAATCTACCAGTTGATCACAAAAGTGGTGTGGGTAGATCACATCGCTTTAGTCCCTGGTGAAAATGAAATGCCTTGAAAGTGAGAAATACTCATTCAATGAAATAATTGTCTCTCTCCCCAGAGTCCCTCCTCACAGCCACAGGGCAGATATATAAAAAAAAAGAAAGGAGAAAGAAGGGGTGGGGGAAGAGAGCTGGTAAAGAAAGTGGCCAAAAGGAAGGAAGTGAGATGTTTGTGCCCTGGAGACAGGCAAGAAGAAGGAAGTGAGATGTTTGTGCCCTGGAGATAGGAAAGCATAATTCCCAGCCCGTGGAAAGAGAAGTAGGCAGGGAAGGAAAGGGAAGTGGAGGAGGGAAGGGAAAGGGCCATGCAGAAGCTACAATCCTGCCCCCCCATGCCTGCCCGCCCACCTGCCGGTTTTCTTTTCTTTTTTCTTTTCTTTTCCCACCTGGTTACTCAATGAAGAAGACCTGGCCATCACTGCAGACACTAGGCAGGCAGCTACAGGAGCAGGGCTTTTGGTCGCCCATGGCGATCTGGGCAACAAGTTCTACCATGTCTTCCCCTTTGTTTACATAGGGTTTAGAGTGAGAGTAGCTCACAAGCTAAAAAAGTGCAGGTACCCCTGACCTAGCTTATACTGATAAGCTGATTATGTTTACCAAGACAGAGCATTTGTTGATTGAAATTTGGAGTTGCCAAGTGGATGACCATTCCAACACATAGTCGAGATTACTTTGCAAGACAACAGTGTTATCTGTAGTATTGAATAATTTTACATCAATGGCAAAAAGCACTCAATTGCTTTTAAGTTGATCGCATAGATCATTGATATAGAGCAGGACTAATGTGGGACCTAAAACACTGCCTTGCACAACACCATTGTTGACTGTACAGGATTGGACAGCAAATTCCCTACTTTGACTTTCTGTGATCTGTTAGACAGGAAAACAGCAATCCATTTATGTACAGGGCTAGAAATGCCTTAAGAGTATAATTTTGACAGTAGTTTATCATGCACTACTGTGTCAAAGGATTTACAAAAGTCTATATAGGCTGCATATACAGCTTTGCCTTGGTCAAGATATGTAGTCCAGATGTTTTTACAGTGCAGAAGTTGTAGGTTACAGGACAATATTTTTCTCAAACCAAACTGATTGTTGGATAGCAATTTGTTTGCCTCTAAGTGGTGAGCAATGGACTGGTTTATAATAGATTCCATGACTTTACATGTAACACAACACAAGGAGATTGGTCTATAATTTTTAACTCAACTAGGGTCACCCTTTTTGAAAACTGGTATAACTATAGCTGATGACCACAGATCAGGCAGAGAGCTAGTTCGGAATGATATTTCAAAAATGGTGCACAAGGGTTTAGCTAGGATGTTAGCGAGCTTTTTCAAGAAAAAAGCACATAAACCATCTGGTCCTATGGATAGTATGGGTTTAGATTACATAATGCTAATTCCACATTATCTACTGTAAATTGGATATTTAACATTTGCTATACCTATTTGTAATTTGGCTTGCGAATGGGGGACTTCAACCATTGCTATTTACAAAAACTGAGCTGAAAAATGAATTGAAGAGATCAGCCTGACCAACACTGCAATCGACCCCATTTTGCCCTTTTAAGGGTGGGATCACTTGCAAGTTGTTAAAGCTGTTAAAGCAAATATGAGTGATTCCACCACTTGCCATATTGTGAGAGGACAGGTATATGGGGTGCCATTTGGCTGTTAGCTATATGCCCCCCCAACGCTTAGATACTTAATAACCCTACTTGAAAGAATGGCCCCCTGGGATCTGAATTGCACATTTTGCACTATTTCCTCCTGAGCTCTAATGCATATGTTGAGAGCAAAACTGCTAAATTTATAGTTAAGGCAGCTGAACTAAGAACCCATTACTTCAAACTGATTAGGGTAACTAGTAAAAGTGATGTATTTATTTGAATGTTGCATCTTCGTATTTACCATGTATACATTTATTACTGTGTTCTCTTTTATCTATTTTATCCCAGAATTAGATCCTGTATTTTATTTTTTTAAGTTGGTTGTAAGACAAATCAATTAATAAATTATCTTCATCTCACCAAATTACACACACAAAAGTGATAAATTTAGTCTTTATGGAGATTCTCAGTCACTCAGGTCATGGTTGTCCCAAAGTTACTTTTTCAGGAGACAACTGGGCTTTTTTGTTTTTCTTTGAAGATGTTTCACATCTTCAGTTCTGACTGGATGGTGGAGAATGGAAGGATTTATATTAATTCTCAATAGCCTGCACCTGTCTTCAACAATCTAGAAATGCAGAAAACATCCTGTAGCCAAGAAGGCTCCACATACATTTGCGCTACTCAGGTGACTCTGAGGACACAGATAAACCTCCAAGTGGCCTCAATGATTCTCTAAAAGAATGCAAGACCAGCTATCTGCAAGGAATATAAATCTTTCCATTTCCCACCATCCAGTCAGAGCTGAAGAAGCAGCTTCTTGGATGAGAAGTGAAACGTCTTCAAAGAAAAACAAGAAAGTCCAGTTGCCTCCTGAAAAACATAAATCTTTTGGGATAAATCTAGTCTTGTTGCATACCCATGCTTGAAACCTGATCTCCAAAAATCCAAATAATCTTTCTTCCAGGGTTCTTCACAATTGCTACTTTTTATCCAAAATACAGGTCAAGCAATGGCGTCTTCAGAACTGGCAGCACCACCTTATCTTTAGGATGCAATAAACATTCCCTAGATCCAGATTTCTGTTACCTCTCTACAAGAATTCACCAACCAGGATGGAGAGAGGTTGAGAACACATGGGGCAGGCTTAACATGATGGAGGATCCAGATCAATTTCAGCAGATCAATTTATTTCTCGAGCTCTAGATCAGCTCTTAGAGTGAATCTAGCCATCTCTATCTAACCCTATTTAACAGCATGTTTACACTGATATTTTAGAAGTATTTATTAATGAATACTATTAATAAATAAAGTAATGACTCATAGCAGTGACTAGAAACTAAAAGTGTGTTTTTCTAAGATTGGAGAGGGATTATAAACACATTTTAATTATTAAGTAATAATTACAATTAGGTTAGTAAAGCCTGTTATTTTGACTTCAAAACATGATAACTTTGTTAGGTTTGCAAGTTAACAATGATGAATAGTGATGGTACCTCCAACTTCTCCTCTACCCTGTAATTGTGTTTTGCCATTAATGGATTTTTCAAGAATAGATTCCCTAGTTTACTATGTGAAAGGGCTATGGTGAGGAAATTTTGGTGGGGAAGAAAAGTTGACAGATGAAAAATATCCAGCATGGCATGCACTTAAGAGATTAGATGAACTTTATAGTAAAGTAAAAAGTAGAAATGCTACCTTTTAACTTGCATTAGGAAAAGTTTTTAAAAGGCTGTATTCAGAATGGAATGTGTATTAGCCGTTTCGTCTACATGCCTATCTTTTCAGTCCATTCTCATTGGGGCATTTTGGACTTCCAAACTCTTGGTGCTTTTAAAACATATTTTTGAAAAGATTTGTCCTAATCTTTTCTTGAACATTATATCATTGTACTTTCATAAAATTCATTATAGTTCATCTCTGAACTTCAAATATTAAAATTATCTTGAGATAATTTTTCTAACAAAAAGTACAGTCACAATTGATTGCAAGCTATACTTTTGGGGGGAAAACACAGTTTAAGAACTTTAAAAGATAAGGTAATTCTCTACTAGGATTTCCTTTCTCCAAGGATGAAATTGTTGGAAAAAGCATAACAAACACCTGGAGAGGAGGGAAGATTGGCAGAGGAAAAGAAAAATTAAGTAAATAATAACATGAGCAGCTGGAAGCAAAAAGGAAAAAGAAAAAAGAAATATACCAGCAGCTGATGTATGAGAGAAAAGAAAAAAAATGAAGACTTATGCTGACAACCTGTTATTATCAGAATCAATTTCTAAATATGGCTTTATAAAGGATGTTTAACATCAAATATGGCTTACTTTATTAAAGATATACATCTTCTGCTTGAGAATTAGGGAAGCTTTTTGTTTTGCTTTTCTTTATCCATCTAAAATAAAGATGATTTCATATAAAAGCTGAAACATAATGTCAGTTTAGTAAGAAAAAAAAAATGGAAAATAATATTTGATCACAGGGACAGCTTTTGAGTGCGTGAAAGTCAAGTAAAATTTACCTTTGAAACCTTACCTAGAATCTGTTAAGTATATTTAGTAAACTGACATTTTGGACATTTTTCACTGGGTAGTGAAACAATACAGGTAGTCCTCGACTTACAATAGCCTATTTAGCGACCATTCAAAGTTACAACAGCACTGAAAAAGAGTGACAACCATTTTTCACACTTATGATCATTGCTGCTTTCCTATGGTCATGTGATTTACAGTTAGATCCTTGACAAGTTGTTCATATATATGACGGTCACAGTGTCCTGTGACACTGCTGCTTGTTTATCTTTTATACTTGCATTCAGACTTATCTGATATATCTTTGTTCCATTTAAATGGTTGTCCAACTAACAAATATAACTGAGCAGCATTAAATGCTTGCAATTCTAAATGCACCTCACAATTATGCTCCAGTTTTACTTTCCACTTGACTTATCTAAATAGACCGTAGTTAATCTCACAATTAATGAACTATTCAGTTTACATTCAGTTTACAATAAAAGAGTGTGTTGGAGACAGCTAAACCATTTGGTCCATTCACATCTGTTTGATTTTAACATCAAAAACAATTCTGAGTGAAATGAGAAAGGAAGCAATTGCATAGTTAAATGAAACAAACTTTGGTGCATAGATTATAACAGTTAAAATTGATATTAACTAAATTTATTTGAGTTCTCTCAAAGATATCCAATGTATCTTTAAAGAGCTGTTGACTATATCTAAGCTGTTTTGAATAAATACCTACATAATAATCATTTAAATATAGACACTGGCATGTTCACAGCTTCAGTCATCTAGACTTAACTTCCACTAACTTATTAGAAGATTATCTTCATATGCCCATAAAATATGAGTACTTTGTTTCATCCCTGTTTTTGCTAGGATTGTTTGTATTTCTGTTAATAACATACCTTTTGGTTTAAACATGTTTTCATTAAAGTGATGATATTATGATGTCACATCCTAAAAATGATTTTTAACCCTAGATAACATTTTGATTAAGGCATTATTGAAGTGGGCAGATGTAATAGGGAAGAAGGAATAACCTTGAGCAGTAGGAGGAAGAGCCACTATTAAGACAATGGACAGATAAAAGAAGTCTGAGTCCAAACCAGAACTTTAATCTGAGAAGGTATCACAGATAAGACCTTCCATACTTCTGATGAAGATATTCATCTTGCAATATTCTTTTATAATAGCACTATAATAAAAGCAGTATTAGCCTGCATGATTTTTAGTTTCTTAATCTGGTTTACCTTGAAGGACCGACACTGTGCTTGGATAGCATTCAGACTGGCATGATTAAAGGATTATGGATTCATTGTTAATATGCAAAAGTATTTGTTGATTTCCTGTTAAATGTTGTCTGCTTTCATAGGTATTGTTCTAAATTGCTATGGATTGTAATTTTAGTATAGTTAGGCCATATATAATTGACAGACTGTTTTATATCATAGATTTTAGTTGTTATTTATTATTTTATACTAGAATTTTAAATTGTATATTTACTAAGTGTTTTTATTTGTTCTGGTCTCTGGTCTATGACTGTAACAAACTGAATTGATTGAAGTTGCCATGAGGAAATCATTTTTAAAAGATGTATTTTGTTTGCTTGATTGGTTGGGTTTTGTAGGTTTGTGGCCTCTTATGTTTTGTTACACTGCAGTGAGCCCTGATCAGGATAATGTTTGGGAACTCTGTGAAGAATATTCTATCTGGTTGATAAAATTTAGATCTGCTAGCTGAGACTAGGTTCGATCTCGTTTGATTATGTGGAATGAAGTTGAGTTGGTGATTCCCGATGAGGAGAACAGGATCCTTCAGACCTTGAGTTCAGCCATCTGCTGATTTATCAAGTCTCTAGAGACCCCTTGAATTATATTTGAAGATAACATTTGGAAACCATTGCAGAAACAACAAGGGTAGAAACTTTCCTTAAGCTTATGCGTAAGGAAGAGACAGGCTGGCTCTTCCCTGATTCAGTGTGGTATAAGAGGAAGGGAAGATAAAACATAAATAGCCCTGCAAGATTGTATTACTATACACTTTCTCAAAAAAATATAGTTACAGTCTTGCTGTGGAATCAATTTCCTGACTGGATCTACTTCATAGAGCTGATAAAATCCTCCTTGGTTTTCAAGGCTGGCTTGGAGGTTACCTGTAATTGGGTCTATGTTTTGTGTCTCTTTGAACTTCCTATATATCTTCTCCTCAAGAGGCTATTTTTGGACCAGACAATTTTGAACACCTATTGTTCTGTTGTTCAGAAGATTGTGAGATAGCTGTTGTAGAGGGCTGTCGAGGAAGCTGATTATCTGGATCTATTTCAGTCAGGTTTCAGTTCAAATATAGTCTACTTTTGTTGATGACATATGATGGAA
Source organism: Myanophis thanlyinensis (assembly GCA_017656035.1). Lineage (NCBI taxonomy): Eukaryota > Metazoa > Chordata > Lepidosauria > Squamata > Homalopsidae > Myanophis > Myanophis thanlyinensis. The sequence continues at coordinate 15,435 of JAEANM010008595.1, forward strand.
ACAGGATGAGATAGTGTCTCTATCCTACTTCTTAATCTGTCAGTAGTTTTCACTACCATCAGTTGAGGCTGTCTTCCTGAACAATATATGGGGCTTGGGAATGGAAGGCACTATACTGTGATAGTTATCCTCCTTTCTCAATGGCACATTGGCCCAGGAGGATATCTATTCAAGAATGTGAATGGAGGCTGAGTCCCATCTGATTTGGGGCTGAAATTACCTGGCACAAGGCTGTGACCTGGAATTTCATGAAATTTCATGAAATTCCAGGCAATCCTTGTTCTCAGAATGGTGACTGAATTTCTCCTGCACCAACAACCAGAGAGTTTTCAACCTGCCAATGAGCTCCAGGACTGTTGGGCAACAGGCAGAAGGTACTGTATATCAGCAATAGCCTTAGTTTTCCTTTAACCCAAAGTCACATACAAGCCCTTGCATCGTAACCTACAGTGGAGTTCCACTGGTCATTGCTAAAGTCTCACAAATTATTGTAGCAATATTTCCTTCCTCAACCTTGGCATCTTGACTGTTGCAGGATCTGAAACTCAGGAAGGCAAATGTCCAGCTGGGCTATATCCACATCATTGCTCAATTAAGTGTCAACAGGACATGAACGATCTGCTTCCATAATTAACGTTCTTTCATTAGAAACCAAGCGCAGATTGGCAAATGAAATCTTTCTTATAACTTATATAAAGGATTTAAAGTGTGTGATTGTTCTGTCCTTCATTGTACAATCATCTATCCAAGAGCCCGTACCTTGCTGAATCCCTCTGTTTCAGTTAATCCCCCAGAAAGGCATCAAGAGAAAGGGAGAGAAAAAGGGCTTTTTCAGGAACAGGGCTATTGCCATTGCTAAAGTCCTGCTCATGAAATATTGTTGTAGAATTACTCTGGATAAATTTGGAGAAATTTATGAAAAGTTATCTGTGTGCAGTTCAACTTTGCCGAAAACAGGGTCTAAGTTTTGAATACAGATACATAAGGTTTGTTGCTAAACCTTTTTATGTAATACTTTAGTTAGTTTTGGTTTGTTAACATTATTTTCTTCAAAAACAACAACAATCCATAATCAAATCAGAGTCATCAAAGTTCTTAAAGGCTAAGACTGAGAATCAGTGTGCTGTAAAAATATGGGGTATTGGACTGGTTTTCCCTCAACCATGGAAATCTCATGAGCCAATCTTTATTATTCAGCTAATTTGCATCAACCTATCTTAAAGCAAAAAATGGGAGAAAAGAGCATTCCATATACAAAAAACAGGCTACTGATTCAATAAAATGCATGAGTTTTTTTGAGCCACAGATGAAATTTCCATGGTCCATGATAATTTATGCTAGGGTGACCATATTTTGATTTCCAAAAAAGAGGACAATCGAAAAAAAAAAATCGAAAAAAATAAAATAAAAAAAAATCGGGAAAAAAAGCGCGGCCTCGAGACACAAATTCCCTTCTTTCTCTCCCTTCTTC
>JAEANM010008596.1:0-16905 GCA_017656035.1 Myanophis thanlyinensis
TTTTTATTGGCTGTGAACCGCCCCGAGTCCTGCGGGAGAGGGGGCGGTATATAAATTAAATAAATAAATAAAATAAAATAAAGTGATTACAAGAGAGGAAGCAGGCACACAATGGGGAATACACTGACTGTTTTCCTAGAATATTCATTGCTCCCAATTCCTAACATGCTAGGCAAGCAGTCGGCACCACTTTTGATGGGTATTTCCCATTGTGTTCCTGTTTCTAATCCCCTTTTCTCCAGTCTCTCCACTCAGCAAGGAGAGGGGTGGGGGAAAGGGAAAAAAAAGATCAGACATTGGACAATCTATGCTAACTGACTTTAATGGTGAACATGTGACTGAGAAACTGTATAAAGGTCAAAAATCAACACTATATTCAGTTATTTTTTCAGCACCATCATAACTTTGAATGACCACTGCATGAGGCTGTCAGTAAGTGAGACCAATTTGAATTTTCAGGATAAATCACATTAAAATTTAAAATCTTAATACCTAAGATTATGAACTTTCCGATTCAACTTTAACAAGCATTTTTTATTATTTTACTCATTATTCGTTTTTTTATGTTGCCATTCAATCCAGTAAAAACATGAAACAATGTGTTCAGAATTTGAAAGGCAAAAGTACAAACGGAGCAACAGTGCAATTAAGCGCAATATTTGAATTCATAAAAAACAAGCTTCTCAATCTTTCATTTAAATCAAGTATTAATATGTCATTTGTGTGAAATTGATTCAGTGTCTTATGTTTATCTATTTCATCATAATTTCAGCTCAGCAGTCTTGTGCCCTCCCGATATGCTGAAGTGTGCCTGTGTGTGTGTGTGTGTGTGTGTATGCACACCATCAAGTGAGCCTCTCAAATTTCCAGGAAGCATAGTCAATGGAATTTACTTGAATTGAGCTTAGTCAAAACATCGAGAATATTATCAGCCGATAACTGTTTTAGCTGAAAATTGTTGGTCATCTTCTTCCAAAATTCCACAAATATTTTAACTAAGATTGTCCTCAGTGGATGTCCAGACAGGGAGGGAACAAATAACAGCAACATCCCTTTTGTATTATTATCATGGCATCACATTCATATACAGAAGGTGTCTAGCTTAACCACAACACCGTGATGCTGCTTTAATCAGAATTGACTATTTTCATGGCAATAATACAGAAGTAGTTTGCCATTCCCTTTCCCAAGATACTTTTTCAACTTTCCAATGTAACCTTCAACTCTGAGATTCTCTAGTAGCTTTCCTTACCACTAGCCACAATTAGGATTGTGTGAAACCTTTGAGAGACGGTATGTGCAAGAGCACAAAAAAGGACCTGTTTTCAAACTGATAATAGCCTTCTCATTTTCCAGGCTTGTTCAGCTGCTTTGGTGCTTGCTCCTGGCAATCTCTGAATACTTATGTATGCACATCTTTGATCCACTTAGTTTCTGAGCCCTGGGCAAGATGATCCAGGTGTAGACCCCTATAGAGTTGCTTAACCCATTAACTTCAGGCATATGTGCTTTCATGAGTAAGAAAAAAGATACTTATATTAATTAGTAATTTATGTATGCTGATTGATATAAATGAATTCACTATAAATATAAATGCTATGAAATAATTTATCATCATTGATTCAAAACAACTCCAGCAGGCATAATTACCGACAACCTGTATTTATATTGTAAACTCTTCTATTTAATGTAGAAAGAATAATTTTGCAGCAAAGCTTTTAGTGTCCATGGTGAAATAAAAATGGGCTTTTGTTTTAATTAAGTGCATTTTAATACTGTTATCCAAATATATAAGGACTGAATAAAATGCATGAGATTACTCATGATACAGTAATGTTGATTGGAAATAACTGGCAATCAGTTCAAATTTGGATATAACCTATGTGTATTGTTTTGGTTTATTTTGTAGGTGCAAGAACTTACCAAAGAATGGACCAACAAGTGGAATGAAACCCAAAATATTTTAAAAGTAAGATTCAAATATTTCATTTTCTTCAAAGTTTCAATTTAGGATTGAGTTCTTAAAGTGTATTATGTGCTTGTTTATGAACTTACGATTTGTAGAATGCAATTTTGTTCAAAGTGTTGTATAATATAATTTTATCCAAATTTGTTCAGAGATAAACATTCAAGATTGTTCTTATTTACATTATAAATTTTCTTTCTTGGAAAATGTACATTAGACACTTGGGACAGAACTTGAATAATAAATATTTTAATGTAAAATAAAGTAAATGAAAAACCAAGATGTTTTCAGGATAGTAAATAAGATATTATAAAAATGAATATATCCATGCAATTAATATTTATTATGTTTTATTTCTTCCATTAAATTGTATAGATATAAAGAAATTCAGAACTTTATGAAGCAGGTTCAGGAAATCAGAAATCTAAAATGGGTACTTGTGCAATAGGTATATTTTACTTGTGTGGATTTGTGACCTGTAATACTTTTCAAAAAGGCAAAAATATGATTGAGAAGAACTTTTCTTTATGGCTCTTTTTTGCTCAGGAATGATATGGAACAACAATAGTAATTTTCATCTAAAGTCATAAACCCAAGCAGGAAACATTGTGTGTATATATCTTTATGTTAAAAGGTGATCAGGCATGATTAAAGGATTTTAGTACCATGAAATGAATAAAGATGTATCAACACGAAGGAGCAATAGCACAATTTTATTATGACCAACTTAAATTACAAATGTGAGCAAGCTATTTGTTTCGCTATTATCGATTTCCGGCTCTATGCTAAGTTAAAAAATGGAACAAAAGGTATGGCTGGATTTAATAAGGGCTTACCTCCTTACAGTTTGTAATAATTAAAGATATCATGATGGATGTGATGAGCTGATAAGTAGGCTGGGGCAGGCTTGATGCTAAATGATAGTTGTACCACAAATTATAAAGATATACGGCTACTTTCTCCTAGAAAATATAAAAACAAGTTTCTCATTAGATCTAGTCACAGCAGGTAGATAAAATCATGACTTATATTAATAATAAAATATATTATTTGCTGAATTATGGTAGTAAAACGCTCCTATTAATTCTTATTAGAATATAGAATGGATTGTTTCTAGTTCCTGGAGGTCTGTCTGGTTACAAGAGGTCTGTAGGATTGCATCTATAAATTGATCAAAATAATAGTGAATTGAAATACAAAACTTGTCTAGGAATATTAGCGTGCTGTTTATGCAGTCAGTGAAAGGAAAGGTACGGAAGGCAATGGAAAAGGAATAAACATTTTGTATATGTCCCCCATTTGGTTTCAGTATAGGAAATCATTCTTATAGGTAGGTGATATGGCTTTAAATGCACTTCTTTCCCTCATATATGTCAAATCACCAGTGTTCATATCTAGAAATGTGGTCTGCTATGCTCACCTAAAGGGTTGAACTGGGTTCCATATTTATAATGAGACATTGCCTCAGTTCTGCTCTCTTGCTCTCAATTCTGCCATAACCACATGTACTGCTCCCTTACTTGCCAGCAACATAATGATTTCAGACTTCAAGATACAGTCTGGAAATGCAATATTGAACTGAAAACTATCTGGCAGATGGCATAACAGAATGTACTGATTTGTTTAATTTCTGTCTAAAATTGAATTGGGAATAAAAATAGTCATATAAACTCAGAAATGTGCAATTTCTGCATTAGAGGAGATTTATAATATTCTCCCTCCCCTTCCTTCTTTTTTTTTAATAAGCTGGTTAACTTATTTGGTTTCTCGGTCCTCATTTTGATGTGGCAGCTTATGTTTTATATTTTAACTTATATTTGGTATAACACACCAATATGCTTGCTTCAGGGGAAATGGAAACATCAGTTAATATTTCTGTTCAATTTGACTATGGCATGCTTTAACTGTCTTTGGGAGAAACAGATTTTAAGTATTTGGTTAAAGTATACTGTATCCAAAATATGAAACAAGCTGGAAATTATGGCTTTGCAAAAGCTACGTTGATTTCTTAAATATTTGCAGTAGAAAATCAGTATTTTCTTTCTATCTATTTAATTTCCAATATATTCCTATCTTGAAATGGAATGACATATATGTAATTCTTTCTTAGATGACATATGCATATCCTTATCTTCTTTGTTTCTAAAATACCCCAATAGATGATATAAAATAAAAGAATATCATCTATTAGTTAGGCAATTGGTATGCTTAACAGCAAAAAGTGTTAAGATTAATTTCTGGTGTGAATGAAAGGTCAAACTCAGTAAATCAAAGGGGAGAGCTAGAATTTGTGATCTCTTAGCTCCTCTAAACAAAAGCTGAGGAATACACAAATACTAGGTTTACTATGCCCTCTCCTTTTTGGCCTTCTGGAAGGTTATTTGAACCTGGCTTTGATGCTTGGTGTGGGCCCTGGGAGGGGGGGCTTTCACCTCTGGAGGTGGCTGACGGTAAGAAGACCTCCTCCCGATCCATCTGTCTCTTAACTCTTAGTTACAGTTTGGTGTAATTTTAACGTGTTAATGTTTTAATTATTTTTAATTGTTTTATAACTTGTAAGCCACCCAGACTCATCATGTAGGGGAGATGGGCAGCATAAAAATCAATCAAATCAATAAATTATTATTGTTAAATTAAAGTGAAGTGCAATGAAATTAAATTGATGAAAGCCAGTTTGGTGTAGTGGTTAGGGCATCAGTCTAAAAACTGGGAGACTTTATACTCTAGTTCTGCCTTGGGCACAAAGCCAGCCTGGTGACCTTTGCTGTTCACACTCTTAGGAATTCTTAAGAAACAGGCAAAGGCAAATCGCTTCCAAAAAGTACTTGCCAAGTAGGCAGTCACCAGGAGTCAAAACCTGATTCGAGGGCACAAAGTTGGTCTTACAATCTAAATGTCTCAATCATCCAGGTCACGGTTGTCCCAATTGCCTTCTAAAAGGCAATTGGATTTTCTGGTTTTTTTTTTAAACTTTGAAAATGTTTCACTACTTGTTCAAGACGCTTCTTCAGTTGTACAACTAAGCCTTTATTGTCTTAGATGAGAAGCAGAACATTTTCAGAGAAAAAGAACAAGTTTACATATAATTTGGATTTTTGGCTAAAACTTGAAGGGAAAAATTATATTTCTAATTTCTTAACTGAAAAAAGAGAGGCTTCTTTTCAATATTTTACTTTTCAGAGCCAGGTATCTCATTTATTAATATTATTATTGCAGCTGGAGCATCATAGTTTAGTACTCATTCTGCCTTGTGAGTTTATCTAACTAAAGCAAAGATTTGTTTTGCTTTAATTTGTGCATCTGTTTGTTTAGATTTGTGTGGAGAGCTGCTTAGTTTTGCAGTCTCGTAAGATGTTGACTACTTTGACCCCATCTGCTATGTACAGCATCTCAAATGTCACCAGATTTGTCAATAAAAAATGTGCACATTAAAAAACAAGGCAGCCTTATTTACAGGTGTCTTATTAAAATTGTTCAGTCCACTTCCCTTACAGCAAAAGGATTTCCTACTAGGAAGGGATCTAGCTTTTTGTTTTAAACTATTTAAACATACAGTCCTGTACAAGCATTCTCAGAGATAAAACCTTCTGAATTCAGAGGGACTTATTCCGAGATAAATGATGTACCAACAATTATAATCTAAATCTACTTTTGAATGGATTTTCAAACTCAGGACTATCCAATGAAGATTGCAATTATCTTGAGATAAAAAGCAGAAATATAATTGTTCTCCTATAACACATTTGACTGTTAAGTCTGGTGAGTAGTTTGGATTTTACATACACACACACACACACAGAAAGGGAAAGAGAGAAATCTGAAACTTTATGCACCAGATAAGTAAAATATTTTATTGTGCAAAATGTTTTGACTGCCTCCTAGTATTTTTGATTAGTTTCTCAATAAGAAGGATGTAAAACTACAGGTAGTCCTCAACTTGTGAGCACAATTAAACAAAAAAATTGTTGCTAAGTGAAACACTTATTAAGTGAATTTTCCCCCATTTTACAACCTTTAGTGCCACATTTCTTTGAGTGAATCACTGCAGTTGTTAAATTAGTAACAGGGTTGTTAAGTGAATCTGGCTTCACCATTGACTTTGCTTGTCAGAAGGTCACAAAAGGTGATCACATGACCCCAGGACACTGCAACTGTCATAAATATGAGTCAGTTGCCAAGCATCCAAATTTTGATCACATGATTTCGATCTCTTCTACAAAAGGAAAGCCATTAGCAGAGGACAGACAGCCTGGAGATGGGAGTCAAGCAAGGAATCAACCTAGGATCCTTACATTCCCACAAGCAGTCTCAATCCAACTCCTGTTGAAATCTATTATTGTCTAAATCAGCTTAACTGGAACTTAATGGGGATTTTAATTAGTTTTAACTTAATTTTAAAATTGTCTTAAATTTTTAAATTTTATAATCAGGTTTTAATTGGTTGGCCATTAATTTAGTTAATTTTGTGTTTTAACTGTTATTTGTGTCCTTTTTAGATGGCTGTACACCGCCCCGAGTCCTTCGGGAGAGGGGGGCGGTATAGAAGTTGTGTTAAACAAATAAAGTTGTGTTAAACAAATTGCGAAGATACTGCAATGATCCTAAGTATGAAAAATGGTAATGTCACATTTTTCAGTGCAGTTATAACTTTGAACAAGTCACTAAATGAACGGTTGTAAATTGAGGACTACCTGTACAGTTTAATATCCTCCATTTGTCTTGGACTACACCAGTTCCTTGACATGACTATGCTGGTTGGAACCAGCAGGAATTGTAAACCAAAATATCAAGTATATTGTCTACTCCATTCTACAACATTGTCTATTTCAAATGGGCTTTGTTACAAAGAAAAGGTTAAAAAAAAGTTGATTAGAAGTAAACAGTTCTAGTTAACTTTCCCAACAAAGAACAATAAAAAATAAATGAAATAAATGTGTTCTGATCCTCCATCTGATCTGTTTAATCTGCCTATATTTTTCCCATTCAAAATGCCTTCTGTTAGGTTAAATGATAGAAGACTAAATCAGTCTTAAATAGTATCTTCTTATGATGTTGCCACTCATTCCTTCCTTGTATGTCCCCATTTAAGCAGAGTTCATCTGCCCAATATTGAAAAGAGGTTCCTAGTGCTTAAATGATCAGAGTCTCAGAGGCTTCCCTCTTTGGTCTTTTTTTTCCAGGATGCCCTATTCATCTCTATATTAACAGATAAAAGATAAAGCTATGAGGAGGTAAACAGAAAAGAATTTAAAAACGGACAAACCCATCGTGGTCTTTTAATATTTCAGAAGTGTTACATCTTAATTTCACAAAAATGAAATTTACTTCTTTAAAAAAAAAAATCTGGTTTCTTTTACTTTTGCCCATGGATATGTAGTCAAAAATGTTGGATTTCTTTCTAAGTTGTAGTATCATATTTCCAGGTGTCTTCTACAAATCAAGTGGAGGGGGAAAATAGATAAAATAGGAATCGTCATGATTATGTTGCAAAATCCAACCTTTCTGTCTTGTATCCACATGCCATTACAACATGCCCCCCTGCTGATGCCTGTGATTGTATGGTAACCTTTTGTTGTTTTGTCTCTCTAAAATTACACCCAAGTTCCTGAATTTGAACATAGCTGATTTCATATTGAGTTTTTCTTACATCATCTTTTTTTTCCTCACTCTGTTGGCTACATTCTTCAATTCTCTCTTTAAGCCTCCACATCTAATTTCCTCTTCTTATCCTTATCCTTTTCTCTGCTGATTTAGTATGTCTAGTGATTTGTGTCACCCCTTCACCGCCTTCTCATCATCACCTTAGGGAGTTCTGCATGCTTGACTGTCCTCCCACCAGCATGCCACTTCTCTTTGTTGTTCAACAATGGTAGCAATAACTATGACAGCAGCACTAAAAAAAGTGGAATATCAAGCAGGATTTAAAGCTTTACAGCCTCCCGCCAATTTTTCCAACCTTTTGTCTAATTGCTCCCCGATCAAAAGGTTTCTTCTCCCAAATACATTTTGTTCTTATGGAGAGCTTTTTTTTTTGTTGTCATTAGGCCAACTGTTTAATCGTAGGCTGAGTTTTCTATGCATTCTTCTTTGCCAAACTAACAAGGTTTCATAAAGAATAGCTTCCCCTTAAAGATGAATAAGCACAACTGGTTCTTTCTTTGTGCTGAAACTGAGGGGAAATTTAAGCCACCATTCTAGCATGTTGAAGATTGTGCTCACAAGATCCGGCTGAATTTCAATTTGTTTGCTCCGCCTTGAACACAAAATGTGGTTTGTGTCATCCTCCCCTCACACTCCTAAAAATGTGAATTGCAAAAATAGAATAACCCTGGTTCTCTGTTTGTGACTAAGATTTTTGCTTGCCTCCTATCTCTGTACCAAACAAGTCCTGTTGTAAACTGGTAGAATTGCTGTGTACATTGTTCTCAATATATCATAAAAGCCTGTGAAAACATATCTTTTCATGGGTTGTAATAACAGACTATAACGTGTTGACAGGAGTCCATTCTTCCAAATTCCAATAAATCGTTTGAGGCTCCAAGTTTTTGGCAACAATTCTTGCATGGATTACTGCCATTTGCATACTTCAGCTGGGTACAGCTAACAATATTCATTTAAAATGCATCATTTTATTCAAGCTGTATAATTTCTGTACACATCTTTTTTGTTCCATATACTTTAGTATGATATGGAATATGTAGAACTGATGGTTCATTTTTTAATAGTGCCATTGTAAAAATAGCCTCATGAATATTTACACTGCTTCATTTATATCAGCTTTTATCCGATGTACATAATAAAAGGAATGGTTTCAGAAAAAATGGGATTTGGGAGTGTACCGAATATATATAATTTGTACTGTTTGTGTACCAAAACTTTTCCTGTTAGTTCAGTCACATCATATTGCTGTTTCATTATGATGTATTAAATTATCTTGGAGCTTTCTCTGAGATTTTACTGTATTATGCTGAGGAAGTTTTATTGGATTCAGAGTTTCCATTCTTCTGATAAAGCTAGTCTCCCAGGATTCCTTCACTCAAAAGAAGCTTTTTTCAGGGGAGGAAACCTTTGGACTCAACATGAATGAACAATTAGATTAATCCCAGATTTGCACATGACACCAGGGCTGTAAAAAACGAAAAGGGATTATTGCTAACAGCTGTGAAGGGACTTCTTCAGATTGAGAGAATGAATAAACAAGAACTGCTGGAATAGCTTTATGCAGCAGAATATGCATACAGAGAGAAATAACAATAATGTTGAAATTTGCAGAAGGAATTCTGGAGATTAATGATTATCTTTAAAAAAAAAAGAAGGAAATCTTTATTAGGAAATTACATTTAGATAGAGAACTTAAATAATTCATTGTCTTCCAAGTAAAAGGATGAAAGACTTTGTGATCTCCTAAGCCACAATACCTATTATATTACCAGGGTAGCCATTATCTATTCTGTTCCCTGGGGAAGGGAGGAAGAGATTGGTAATAAGCATAAACTGGAAGTGATAGTAGCCCAGAGGATATCAAGCTGACCAATCAGAAGCAAGGTAGGTAATACAAAAGAAAAAAAATGTAAAGGAGCTCAGAGGGGAATCCCAAAACTAAATTTGACTAACTTTAGTGTCTAATGAGAATTGTCCAATATGTGCCTGAATAAAAAAAGATAGCTCCCAAGTTAAGAAAAACATAAAAAAATAAAGCTTCCCCTCTAGGGATGACCTCACGTATAAATAAAGGTCATGTTGTTCTGTAGGACTATATATATTTCTGAGTGACATATTTTCAGGATATTATACAAGTAGCCCTCAACATAAGACCGCAATTGAGTCCCACATTGTTAAGCAAAACTTTTGTTAAGTGAATTTTGCTCCATTTTACGACCTTTCTTGCCACAACTGTAAAGGGAATCACTGCAGTTGTTAAGCTAGTAACACGGTTGTTAAGTGAATCTTCGACTTTGCTTGTCGGAAGATTGCACAAGGTGATCACATGACTATGGGACACTGCAAACGTCATAAATATAGTTGCCAGGCGCTTGAATTTTGATCATGTGACCATGGGGATGCTACAACAGTTGTAAGTTGAGAGACGGTCATAAGTCACTTTTTTCAGTGCTGCTGTAATTTTGAACGGTCACTAAATGAATAGTTGTAATTCGAAGACTACCTGTATAGCTTCAATAGGTGCAGAAAAGGGAAGACAAAAGTGTTAGGGAACTGATGCAACTTCCTCAACAGGGAAAGACTACAGTTTTTAATTGTTTTTTTGGCTTGGGGGAAAGATATAAAATACGGTGTGAATTTATATTTTGCATGGAAAATAGGTGATATAAAAAACTCATCCCCCCCCCCCCATAACACTAGAATTTAGTATCATCTGACCTGGCTTAGGATAAGAAAATGAAGTACAGTTTTTACCCACCATTCAGTTAAATCCATGGAATTAAATTGCATTATGATAATAATCAATTAATGATGTTGATTTTCAGAAAGAATTGGATAATAATGTCAATGTTTACTGGATTATATTGGATGACCAGTACATTTCATCGTTGGGCATCCTTTTCAAGATGAGAAACAGAAGGAAATTTGTTGGCTTCCCATCAGCACATCAACTAGACACAAACTAGAATAGTAGGCTTCACAAGATACATATTTAATTTAATCTGTTAGGAATATTCTTATGTTTTAAATACATCAATGAAATATTCTTTCAGTTTCCAGCTTAAAAACAATATACCTTAACGTTTTTTACTTCTACTGAGTCCCACCTACATTGGTATTAGGTGCTTCTAGATCAGAATTTGAGGAATATAACAGAGCTATAAAGGGACAGAAAATTAACTGAAACATACTGTTGGCTCACACCCATTGTCTTTTCAACTTTCAAAACTTTTAAGTTGAAGAACAAAAATTTAGAAAGGAGAAGTTATATTTGTTTAGCAAATAGGTTTATATTGTTATGCCCTTGAAGTCTTTTGTGATTATGGCACAAAATATTAATATGAAATATGGGTGTAAAATACAGATTACACAAAGTGATCAGTGTCCAAAGAATGAATAATATGTATAATATTACAAAGCCAGCTTAAAAGTCATTTAAAATGTCTACTTTACTGAGATCTCCAGGGTAGATGTCACACATACACACAAAAACCCACCAAGGGAATGGGGTAGATTATTCAATTAGTGCTGAAATTATGAAAGCTTCATGACTTGAATGATAAGACAGAAGATGGGAAGAAATGTTAACACCCCTGATCTTAAGATAATATAGACTTGATTGAGTATGTTAAACTTTACAAAATACGCCTCTTTCCACCTGCCTTGTTGTGACTTTTACCTTATTAAGAGATTTAGGGAGGTAGAAGATGCCCATCTTTATGATCTATGATTTCATTTAATAAAGATTTTTCAGTTAGTGTTATGGCCAGCACACATATTTCTGCTTCTTTTATAAAAATAAAATAAATTACGTTTAAAATCCATATTACAACGTTTTTATTAAGCAATGGGAGCTTTACAAAATAGTTCCAAATGCATGTGTTGCCAAGAACTGTTTGTTAGACAAGTTGTGATCAGCAAGTAAAAAAGTGTGGGATGGGAAAATATGACTGCTGTTTAAACAATGTCTAGCATTGAATGCTACGCTTACAAAGAGAGTGAATGAAAATTTACAGGCAAGCACATTATTTTTCATATTTAAGCTATCATTTTTAGATAGGTTTCATCTATAGCTGTAGCTGCACAGTGGTTAGAATGCAGTACTGTGGGCTAACTCAACTGCTCACTCCAGGAGTTTAACTCTGGAGTTTAGCTCAAGGTTGACTCAACCTTCTATCCTTCCGAGGTCGGTGAAATGAGCACCCAGATTGTTGGGGACAATATGCTGACTGTAAACTATTTAAAGGGGAGATGTAAAGCACTGTGAAGTGGTATATAAATCTAAGCGCTATTGCTATTTCATCTTTTGAATTAAATGTAAAAATATTTATATTTAGTATGTTTTCATGTGTATAGCAGTTAAATTAACTCTCATGCTGCCTTTTGTTCATTTGTTAGAAAGTAAGAAATGTGGAGGCTTATAGTGTGTGGTAGACTGGTACATTTTCTTTTAGACTATCACATTGCTGATTTCTGTCTACTAACAAGTTGACATTTTGTCTCCAAATCCATGTATTCCTTTAGGGATATTTTAACCCACCATTTGGGCATTGTTTTAGTAACAAAAATCTAACATGCTGGTTGAGAATGATGGCCATGGAATACAGTAATGAAACCAAGAGCATAGTGTGTGATTTAATGCACAATTTAAGATGGCATTGTCTATGTGACAATTTGTACAATTCTATGTTGCTTGTTTATGTGGGATAGGTATGGTTGGGAATGTTTTTTCTCAGATTTGCTCAGAACAGAATGAAAGAAATATAAAACAAACTACCTAAATTGAACAGACTTGGTTTATCTAAGTTGATAACAGAAGTTCATAGGGGAGTAAGGATTTTACTAAAGAGGTCCATCAAGTGGGTCCAAGAAGAAGAGTCTTTTCTGCAGTGGATTCCTCCCTGTGGAGCATCATATCTTCAGATATAAGACTAGTCTCCACTTCGACATTCTTTCTCATGGCCCTGCCAATGGGCCTGGAAACCCCAGAGTAATATGGAGCCTATCAAGTGGCTTTTCTGATTGTTGTCATCAACGTGGGTGTGTGGGGAGGGAATTGGTTTTTATATTGGGGTTTCATCCTTGAAAGCTGCCTGGAGACACTGAGAATGAGTTAGGTGGCCATATAAATTTTCTTAAGAAATATTAAATACATTTATATGCTCAGGATACTTAAAGGCATATATTTCTTGAAGCATGAGTTATGAACAATAGTGGCATCTTTTATTTATAAGTTCCATTTCTTCATTTGGTTTATTGTACCCTTCCAAGTGATAAAAGCTCTAGTTGGATATCTCTCTGCAGAGACTGGGATGAGAATTTAAAGGGATAGCACTAGATATAGCTTTAACTTTTCTGAGGAAATGCAGATTCAGCCTGAAATATCTCCTAGTTGCAGAATGAGCAACATGAAGTAGTCTTCTACACCATGCACTTTCTTTGGCATCCTGAGTTTCATTGACGTTGTCTAGCTGCTTCTGAACACCATTCAAATTTTGGCTACAGTATTTAACCCTTGTATCAGGATCTCATCCTCCACAGATGTAAACCGTTCTGTCATATGCAGTTATAATATCTTACACCTTTTGAAAAAAAAAAATCCTTCTATTAGTAGTAAGAAGCTCAGACAACATCTAAAAAGACATCAGGACTGTATCTTGAGATATTTGGGCTGCATTATTTTCCTAAAAGGAAAATATTTGTAAACTTCTGGTTTCACAATATTTGTCCTTGACTTTTTCTGATCACTAGATGTCACTGCTGATACATACATTTGCTACCCTTGAATGTGGGACTCTGGTTATATTGGAAAAAAATAAATTGGAATAATCTAGCCTCATATTTTATCTAGATAGAACTTCAAAACATGGTAATAGCTGCAGATTGTAACACAATAATGCACTTCTGGCTAAAAAAAGCACATAAAGCATTACTGTTTACAAATGCACAGAAACTTGCACAAAGAGTTAAAAATTAGTTTCCTTTGTCATTCATTCAAATTGCACTGGTAGCAAAAGTGTTAATCATAGGCTTATTTTTCCTTTTTCTTTTTTGAAGATGCTGTTTTCATTAGGAGTAATACCAAGTGACTGCAGTGAAAAAAGAAAGAGTTAAATTCTTCCTTTCTGCCTGCCATAATTCTGATAATTATAAGCTTCACTCAGTTTTTTAAAATATGCATGTTAAATGAAAAGATTTAACACTGTTGTATAGTTTGACCTTTTGTATTGTGGATTTGTCCAATTACTTTCTAAACTTCTAAAAAACCCATTCTTCACCTTGTTCTTATTTTTCTTAGTATTTTTGAACTTAAAAAAGCAATCCATTATATTTATTGAATGACATTTTTTTAAAAAAATTCTTAAATCAATTAGGGATATATTAATCTTGGTGTTCAATTAAAATGTAAGAAACTTTCTTTTATTGTATTTTAACTAATGTCTGATTTACTGGACTCCAGCATTTTTAGATGCAGATGTAAGAAGGAATGTCCCCTCTGAGACATTTATTTTCTTATTTATTTTGTTATATATCACTTTCCCTCTAGGTATGTACGGTGATATAGCAATAGCAATAGTACTTAGACTTATATTATATATATAACACTTTTCCAATTTATCCCTATAATAATCTCACGATGGAGATTAGGTTAAGACTGTGGCTTGCGCTAAATCACCCTGTCAATTTTGATAGTTGATTTGAACTTAGATCTTCCCACTTCTGATCTAACATTTTAAGCACTATGCTACATATTTCTGTGATCTTCCTAAACTGGGAGAGAGTAGGGTTGCTTCATTCATTGTTTCTATAAGAGTTAAAAATATTAACATTCCTCATCTTGAGCATTAGTCCAGAGAAAGTCAATCATTTTGTGGGGCTCATGTGAGAGGATGGAGAAGGGAAGACTGATCAGTGGATGAGCTACTGTCTATTTCCTTAAAAATTCCAAATAAAAAAGCTTAACAAGAAAGCCTTTTAATCTGACGTTCAAAAAATTTTTTTTAAAAAAATAATAAAGCATGCAAGTCTGACCTAAAAGAAATGTCAACGTGGGTTGTTGGACCTAATTTCTGGAAGTACATGTTGTGATTGTCTCACTACCTTTGACATGCACAATTTGTGTTTTACCGAACCTCTTGAAAATTTGATGTTAGATTGAGACATTTAATGCAGCCTAGCTAATAAATAATTGATCACTTTAATTCTACTTAATTACTTTGTTTCAATTGCTTTAAATAAAATTTATCTTTTCTTTTGGTTTTGCCCACTTCTTATTTCTAATATTACTTTTGGAGTGCGGTCTCTAGGATGCCAGACTTAGTGCAAACTTTTGTGCTTTAACCTCTAAGTTGGTTTGATGAATTATCGTGACTGATTTGCTTCTGTGATGTGCACATCTAAGTAGATTGGAATCCTTTGGGCCTGTTTCCCACTTACTGGCAATTGAAAAGCTAGTTGATTAGTTGAATAGAAGATTGACTATAACTACGGGACTTGCAGCAACAGCAAAGAAGTGTGCCATTGCTTGGCCTAATAATATGCACAACATTTGTGGCTGTTCTAGAGATTTCTTTGCTTAAAAAGAGCCATGGCTACGGGAAGAGTACATTTGATTAGGGACTAATAATGATAGACAGATAAAAAAAAAACCTCTTCCTAGGAGAAATTGCCCACTAGAAATAATTTCCTGTAAATGTTATCCTTCCCAGGTAGACTAGACAGGAAACATGAGCAGATAAACTAATCCTGAGGGGTCCTTGATGCTCTTAAAGAGTTTTCATCATATCTTCTGATTGCTAGTTTGTGTTCATAGATACATTCTGACAGTCTTCTGCCTGTTTGTCCTACATAGTGGTTGTTGAAATCCTTACGTTGTATAACTGTTTAATTTCACAATGTATAGCCAGATTTAACATAGTTTCAGTTGGTAAAATGTGACCATCCTAGACCAAGCCAAGGCCAAAAATGGCAGGTAATTTCAAGAAGCCTGGCATTCTGAGAAATCAGCCATCAATAAACACATTAGACATTAACAATATCTATAGTCTATGCAAGAGACTATCACCCAGCCCAAAAAGGAATAAAAAGATCCAAGTACCTTTCCATCAGCAATCAGCATCTAGATCAGTATAGATTAACACCAGGGTTAACAGAATCAAGTAAACAATACCCCAGTCAAGAAATTGCCAAAGAAGCCAACAGCAAACAGCTCAACCAAAGGATCTCTAAGACTACCCCACCAGCACTGGCAGGCAAGCCACTAGAACTACAACTGACTGTCAGCTATGGAAGCCATATCCTATTAGCCATAAAAGTTTTGTAGGAGCTTCAGTGCTGCCACAGTTAGTGCTGGGAATTTGGGAGGGGGGAACAGCACTCTTTACTAGCGCTGATGGGATGTTATCCAGTTTGGGTCATGATGTCTGCAAGAAAACAAACAAGCTCAGAGAGCACTAAGGACCCCCCCATGTCAACCCTGAGCCACAAATATTCTCCTTTATTCAACTAATCCTACTGAATTTTTTTACTTACATATTGCTATCCTGCCTAAGTAACATAACCACACCTGGAATCCTTCTATTAGGCAACTCTTTTGTGCCATCTGTTTTAACTAAATCTGAAAGATGCTTAACAACCGCAACTGGAAGTGCAGAGATTCTGATATGAATTGGAGTTGTACTGTAGGTCTAGGATAACCTTTATGAAAAACGGTGACTGTGAAATGGGCTATTTTTTAAAAAAACAACACCCTGTGTTAAAATAGGTAAAAATCTATGCATGTTAATCTATAATATTTACACTGAATGGGAATAATGCAGTGAAGGGAAAACCCCTAAATATTGTAGTTAAATAAATTAAACGCAATCAAAAATATCACGTGAAGTGTTAATACCACTTTATAATGCCTTGGTAAGGCCACACTTGGAATACTGCATCCAGTTTGGTTCTCACAATGTAAAAAGAGGTTGAGGCTCTAGAAATAATGCAGAGAAGAGCAAAAAAGATTATTGGGGACTGGAGGCTAAAACATAAAAGAATGGTTGCTGGAACTGGATAAGTCTAGTCTGATGAAAAGAAGGACTAGGGGTGACATGATAGTAGTGTTCCAATATCTCAGGGGCTGCCACAAAGAAGAGGGAGTCAAGCTTATGGCATGGATAGGAGGAGAAATGGGGTAGGAATGATCCTGAAGGAGGAGCTCATGAGGAATGTTTTAGAGGTAAAAAGAGTGTCAGACAGGGTGATCAGTTTGAAGTTGGAAATTGAAGGGGTAATGT
>JAEANM010008597.1:0-16904 GCA_017656035.1 Myanophis thanlyinensis
TTCAGCTCATTTAATGGTTTTATATTGGGTTTTTAAATTTATTCTCTATGTATTTTTTATCTGCTGTAAACCACCCCAAGTCCCTAGGGAGAGGGGGGCGGTATATAAATTTAATAAATAAATAAAATAATATGTGAACCCAGCCAACTTTGATTTTATTTAATAAATCACAATTGTTTATCTACAGAGACCACATTTTTAGATGGAAAAGTACTCTTTTTATTACAGATCATCTTACTAAACTTCAGAGAAGCTGATATCAAGGTACCAAAAAGACTACATATATTTTGCATGAGGTCTTTCAGTTGTTTTTATGTCAGAATACCAACTTCAGAAAAGATTCAATGTTAAAGCAAACTCTCATTTTATTGTGTTGGAGTCATATATTTAAAAACTATTATTTTACCCAAGGATTCCCAACATGTGTCCTGCCAAGATACATTCAAACAACCGCAAGACATCCAAGGAGACATTAAAGCACCAGACAAATCCACAGTATCCTTTCAATATAAGTCATGTTTTTTTCATCATTGGAAAATATACAATGGCTTATTATTATTAATTTATTGTAACTTATTGAGAGGGAGTGCCACACCTTAATTAATATTTAGTTGAAGTCACTCTTTAACTAGGACACAATCAGCAGAATGACAGTCGCAGCAATAAAAGTCTTTGCATCCTATTGCTATTGTATTGATCCATACTAAGTTGGCAATATTTTCAACTTCATAGTCCTCCACTGTAATCAATAGGAAACATAAGAATTAGAATCTGTTTCTGAACTAGGTTTAAAAGATCAAAGTCAGATTGCAGAACAACTTCAAGTAGACCTAATAAATACATATTTGAAGCAAGAAGACTGTTATGATATTTAAATCAAATCTTTTCCTTTACCATACAATGAATGATCACATATGGCCAAGGCTATACAGGTGTACAATATATAGGGTGACCATATTTGGTTTCCAAAAAAGAGGACGGGGGGGCGGCAGCGGGGGGGGCAGCATGGGCGGCGTTTTTCTCCCTCCTCAGCCAAGAGGACGGGGGGGTGGGGGGGTGGCAGCAGGGGGGTGTGGGCGGCGGCATGGGCGGCGTTTTTCTCCCTCCTCAGCCGCTTTTAAAAGACGTGCGGACTTTAACTCCCACAATGCAGTGGATTCGCTGGGCCCAAGGGGAAAGGAGCCCTATTTGAGCTGAGGAATTCTGGGAGTTGAAGTCCCACGCGTCTGAGAGCAGCCGGAGGTTGAGAAAAGGCTTGCTTCTTTCTAACCTACGGTCAGACCAGCATGCGCTCCATCGCGGGGGGGGCACAGCTCCGTAGCAGCTCTTCTCCCGCCGACCCGGAGCCACTTCTTTTCCCCATTTGCCCGGACATGACATCTCCACTTTTACGGCCAGTCCGGGGCATCTGGGTAAATTTATAAAATTTATAAAACCTGCCCGGACATCCCGGACTGGACGTAAAAAGAGGACAAGTCTGGGCAAAAGAGGATGGTTGGTCACCCTAACAATATAAAGAGCAATTAAAGCCACATATTTATTTTAGTTCACATCTTGATTACTGCATTAGATCATCATCAGCCAAAAGTACAGGAAAAAAGAATATAAAGAAAGTTCTGTTTTCCCTTTACTTTCTCTATTATTAGTTTGTTAGATTTTATTTTTCTTGTTTAAAATTTAATAAAGTTATATTGAAATGCCATATTATTTTTATTTTTAGACTGTACATTGTCTAGGTTTGTGCATCATGTTGAGCCATGTGCTAACTATATTTTACAGAAAACCATAATTATCTTTATTTGTTTGCAAATACAATGGCTAAACTCATAATGCTCAACACTTATGGGTTAGGCTGGAGTAGATGATCCAAATTATACTAAACTGAGGCAGTTAAGGGAAGAACGCAACTCTTGAGATTTACAGGTTGAAAGCAAACCAAATCTGGCCTTTTGAAAAAGAAATTTAATAAAAGATGTGTCTGATGTTATTTCACACAGGACTAACTCCCAGACTAGTAACATTAGACTAGTAACTGGTCTACCATTCAAATGGATGTATAGGCAGAAAATCTCTTTAAAATTATAGTTACCGTACTCAAACTCAATATAATTCACAATACTTAGAAGAATTTAAAAATGGCATATGATACATGGGTTACTGATTCCCTTTAGACATTCTGATAGTTAACATAGATAAATGCTGCAGAACAGAACAATTACCAATGAAACATACTAGTATTCAATTGTGTTCATTTACTGATGTAATAGCATCTACCAAAGGAATGGGTTCTTCTTCCCACAAATCCTTTATGTATTCACAAATGATCTGTTCAAAGGAACAATGGCACAAAGATGTTTTTTGTTAAATTTATTTGCCACATATTTTGCCATGGAGCTACTCTACTCTTGGCTTACAACAATAAAAAAAGAAGAAATGAAGAGTGTTAACGGAAGTAAGATACTAGAACTCTCTTTGTAATTCCTATTATGGTAGAGTCAAGGTGAATGGATGCAGCTGAGCATTTACTGGCCAGATGCCCTTCCTGACACCACACGGAGTACTCAGCAGATATTTTTTCTTGCGCCTTGAGTGAAACATCTGCTCCTACCTAGGACTGAACTCTCAATCTTCTGAGTCAGAAGCGAGCATCTTCACCACTAGGCCGGCACAAACTCAAGGGAGACAACAAAACAATAAAATAAACAATAAAAAAGAACACAAGAAATGTAACAATATAACCAGTGGTGGGCTGCTGTCAGTTCGCACCGGTTCTCTCAAATTGTAAGTTAATTTTCTGAGCAGTTCAGAGAATCGGTTGTTGGAAGAAATCTTTTCCCACTTTACAGGGCTAATCCTGCAAGGAAAGCAGGACAGAAACATTCTAGTATGCCTGTATTTCTAGCCTAATCCTTAATTGCCCTGTTTTAAGTGTTTTCAGAAACTGCCCCTGGGCTAAGCCTTTTACATTGTAACCATCTTAATGGTTCTTGGCAGTACGCCCAGACCAATTGGAGCCTGAGCTTCTCCAGAGTCCACCCCCCCTTTGTGGTACTTTTATTCCTGGGGCTTGACTTTCTTAAAGGTTGTTAAAGGGTTGTTTTAAGCTTTTTACACTGCTTTAGTGATTCCTGAGGTATAGTTCCAACACGGCTGGAACAGCTATTTACAGAAGAGTTGACACAGCCGTAGAAGAAATGGCTGAGAGGCAGGATGCAAGCTTGGCAATCTGTCTGATTTTTTTTACTGCCTTTCTGGGGGCATGTGATCTTTCCTTAAATCTGGATGATTACCTTAGGACATCTTGTGAGGCGACTAAGACCAGCTGGTTATCTTTAAGTGGTGCAAATGGATCTAATGATTGCTTCTCCTAGGTGCTTTGTCAGTTCACTGAGAATAGGAGTCGCTTATCTAAGGACATTCTTCAGTCATCCAGCTCATAGTTGTCCCAAAGGTGCTTTTTTCAAGAGGCAATTGGACTTCCTCATTTCCAGAAAGTCCAGTTGCCTCTTGAAAAAGCACCTTTGGGACAGGAATCTCTTACATTGCTTCGGAGTAACCAAGGCACACAATTGCTCACTGATGATAATAAGTAGGTCCTCCTTCCAATTTGTTTTAGTTTTCTCTCATGATAATATGGCATAGTAACATGGCACCAATTGTAGAAAGTTAGCACTCATCCCTCACTTAGAAGAATGAAATATTTTGAGAAATATTAAAAAGGAAGAATATATTTCCCTTGATGAGAAATGGAGAAACATGTTTTCTTAGAGGGAGAAAGCAGCTCCCACCTTCCTTAATAGCCCACAGCATATGTCAGCACTTAAGAGATAAAGAGATAGATAGCTATATTCATAGACAAAAATTCCCTGTAGCAAAGTCTAAACAAGGACAGAATGGGATTAGCTCTCACTCAAGATGTTAATTTGTCTCTTTAGCTCAGCATTTGTAGTCCAAATATGCCCACCCACTTTCTAGAGCTTAAATGACCTCTCTGCTAAAGGGTTTCACGTTATGAGCAAGAGTTGGCTGATGATAGTTACAGTTGCATTTTAACTATTTTAATTCCTCAATGTGCTCTGGCACCCTGCCTGATCTGTAACTCTGGGTTGCAAGTATTGCCGAGGAAAAGGAAGTTATTAAGACAGAATGACTTAGGCTTCCATGATGGCTGTGACTCATTGATCTTCAGTGTGTATTCCCCCATTTCTAATCTAATGATTGGTACTTAGGGCAGCTTTTTGCAAGCAAAGAAGCTTTTTGTATTTTTGTACAGATAATCTTTGACTTACAACAGTTCATTTAGTGACCATTCAAAGTTACAATAGCACTGAAAAAAGTGACTTATGACCATTTTTCACACTTATGACCATTGCAGCATCCCCACATTCATGAGAGGCCGGGCTGAGTGACATCAAGTTGCCATGCCCACCCAGTTACATGGCAATTAAGTTACGCTTACCCAGTAAGTCATTAGAGCAGAGAACCGATTATTAAATTATTTGAATCCCACCACTGTATATAATTACAAAGAAAGAAATAAAGATGGACAGATAGAGGGCAGAGAAAATAAGAAGACAAGCATAAGGAAGGTGAAGAGTTTGATGCTATCTGTTCATATGGCAGATTCAGTTCACCCACTCTAATTGTGAAATGAATACAGTGGGACATTATTCACATTAAAATACATTATTCACATTAAAGCAGAATAGAATGCTCACTTTTGAAGCATTACTTGATAATTAAATGCTTCCAATCTCACTAATTTTGAACAAAAACATACTGAATCGAACTTAAAAAAACCATCAAAGGCAGCTTTGCAGTAATGCATAATGTAAGAATACATTTATTTTTTCAATATTTAGAAATCCTCTCAAATGTTTTAGTTTAATTTGATATTATCAAAGATTGGATGTAAATAATTTATTAAAGCTGCTTTGTCTAACATGATAAATTATTAATTGCAACTTTAACCTTTTTATTTTTAATATACAAAATACAATATTTTAAAAAAAAGCCAGAGGATGAAATTTTCCAACCAATGCTCAAGTTATTCAGTACTTATTATCTTATACAATTAAGATATTTAGCATACAATGCACACACTCTTTAACATGAATAATCCATTAAACTGTATTGATTAGAATTTTCTGTCTACCAAATACTGTCCGTTAGAGTATTTCAGGAGTTGTAAAAACGATATTGACAGTTTAAATTAAGTGAGGTTATCTAGCACTGCCAACCCTACCTGTACACTTGGTACCTCAAGGATAAAGAAAACTCAGCAATTTTGCTTAAATAGCTTCTCTGGGATTACTGCAAATGTTGCAGACTCTAGCTGAACCTAAAAGTATCCTGGCTTTAAACATTAATTTACTCTGACCATGTGTTCATCAAACCAACAGAATGTCTGGTTGGATTGAAAGATGCAGTGTTAATACTAAAATATACATTCATTATAGGTCAATAGTCATTCCAGCTTCTAGTTGGTGGTAAAAATAATGTATGCATTAAAATGCATGTTTTAAGTGTCAGCATGCTATCTGCCAAAAGCAGTTCTCCGAAGGAAAATGGGATTGCGGACTACACATTAGATAAGCCAGAATTAAACTTTTAATTGCCCCATCTCTAGAGAACATAAGGACCAACTCATTTCAATCAGATTCTAAAATATTATTACTGTGCCTCATCCAACATTCATAAATTCTTACCAAACAAGGCAACTGAATAATTGCTTCACTATTTGGGGTGAAAAATTCTGAAGATAGAGAAAAGAAGGATGGGAACAAAACTAAACTGATTGCAATTTTGCACGTTTGTCTGCATCTCTTTCACTAAGCAATGGGGGAAAGGTGAAGTAAGGGACAAGGAAAATTGGCTCTGAGTACATAAATAAAGGAAATGTAGATAACATATAGCAGTGATGAGGTGCTTTGAGGGACGCATCTTGTTCCATGTCCCACAAACTGGATGGGCCACCCTAGTCTTGCACTTTTGATTTTCTTTGTCCCTGTTTAAATAAATCCACCAAAGACGAGAACAATATTGAAGTAGTGCAGCAACATGCCTCTGGCTTCTTAGGTAATGGAATTATATAAGAATTGAAAATGAGGAGACAAAAGGCAAGTGCTAATACAGTACAAACTTTTAAAGTATGTATTACTCTGGTAAATACTAATTGATTTAATGTATGTTAATGTATATCAATAATATAGTATCTGCAATAAGTTTTCTGGATCAATGGGACCTGAAGCTAATCCTCTTACAGCATAGATACAGAGAAAGGTAGTCCCATTAAAATAAATCTGGGTATGTACAATCTATAAACTCAACCATGTTTTTTAAAAAGTGCTTCTCCTGTAGGACCAACAAAGCACAGAGGGTTAAAGAAAAATAGTAATATTGTAAGCAGGAAGATATGATCAGTCACATAAATGTTACGATTAAGGGTATACAAAATAGGAAGGGAAAGTCTTCTAACCCTCCAACCCAATAGGGAGTAGACCTGCAAAGAAACCAAGTATCTCTGAACTCTGTGGAAATCTGATGCACAAATGCCACTGTTTTCATATGGCAGGGAACCCTAAGAAGACCCGGGGGGGGGGGATGTGATGCAAGGAACAATTCAACAGTTACCCAAACCATCAACATATTACTCCTTGCCATAAATAAGTTGTTTCTCACGGCATATCACCGTATGTGAACAAGTAGCTCAATTTGCACACCAACTTACAGATTTGTTCCTTGATATGATTTACTATTCTTGCCTCTATCACATGATGTGTGGAAGAGACTGAATGGTTAGAATGTCCCAAATACTTCAATTCTGGGCCACATTTCAGTTGATCTCTTGGAAAAGCGGTAATCCCACATCTCTTGTTTCTTGGCAGGGGTGATGGGGATGGGGATGGTGTCTGAGCCCAGGAAGATCTACACCGAACTACAGATCATGACTTGCAGGTGTTTTGTTATGTGTCCTAGCAAAGTTTTGCCAGCACAATGGCTCTAAGTGGGGGTTGCTGCCTTGCTACGTTTGTGTAAGTTTGAATTCTATGGATGAGTGGCTTGGGAAGCATCCATTGCTTGGTTCTGTTCAGATTGATCTGTCTTGTCAGTCAGCTATGAATGACTTGGAACCTGCGCTTAATTAAGTGGTAAATGGTATCCAGTTCTATTGTTCTGTTGATGGACATTCGAGTGCCTGGCTTCCAGGAATTCTCCACTCTTTGGCTGTTTTGTCAACTGTTTCTGCATTATCCTAGTCAAATGTGTGGTTCATTCCGAGGGCATGAATGGCTGCTAGGTATTTCAGGTCAAAAGTTCTTCCTTGTGGTCCTGGATTCTTTGCTGTAATTAGCATTCGACTTGCCCTATGTAAGGTTGCAAATCTAGGCAGTTCTCTCTGAAGATGATGAGAGCTCTTGGTGAGGTGTGCAATCTTTTGGCCTACACAAAATTCTCTGTAGCACTACTGGTCAGAGCAATTTGCCAGCATGTTTGGATGTATTTCTTACATGTGGACGTGTTATTCTGGAAATGTTTGCCTTTTTGGAAGTATTATTATGGCAATGCTCCTTTAGTTCTTTGAGTCATGTTACATTGTTTCTTTATGCATCTATCGTTGAATGAGTTCTAAATAGAACATGGAAAGGTAATAGATTCTGCTGACATTATTACTTAAATATTATGTTGCATAAATGATTCACTTAAATATTTAATTAATATATTGACTGAATTACATATCTCAAGAAGGCGTATTCTAGTACATTTGCTTTTGTCTAAGGACTTAGGGAAGTGATGGCAAACCTTTTACATCACTGTGCTGGCCTGCATACCAGAAGTGGTACACAAAACTGGCTTGCCTGGAACCTGTGGCTTTGCTGGCTCTTGCACGCATGGTAGCGACGAAACCTGAAAGTTCAGCATCCCAGCACACACGTGTGCTCTGAGAGCAAAACATCCGGTTTCCAGTGCGTATATGCATGCCGTCCGTCCGGGCTTCCGATTCCTGGCACGCATGTGCACGCAACAAACAGCTGGCCAGAACGCATGCACACACCAGATACCAGACATTCGGCTCTCAGAGCATGCATGCGTGCTGGGACACTGCTCTTCTGGAATTCAGCACTCCCTCACACACGAAAGCCAGTTGGCCAGCAGCCAAGAAGCCTGAAGGGCTGTGCATGGTACGCGGGACAGTTCTGCATGCAGCTTCCAGCACTCATTTCATAGGTTCACTACCACTGGCTTAGGGTGTTACTTTTACTAAAAAATTACATGGGTTATTCCACAAATGATATAAAACAAGCTGTAGCATCATGTATGAGTCTAGCTATTGTGTCTCTTTAACAAGGTAATCTTCAAATTTCATTGTTTTTACTGTTTTCCCATTTTTTATGAGAAATAATACTCTTCTCAATTTCTTTCCATATAATGCATCCATTTATAATACATTTAGCCAAACAAATTACATTTAACACACCTAATGTGATATCAAACACTGAATGAAACATACTTTTGGCAACAACCTTGGATAGCCTTGAGTCTGAACTATTCCAAGCTTCAATGAAGAGAAATCATTTTTCTGGCAAGTGATGTTCAATTTGGGAGGCTGGAGCCAGGAATTAAACAAGCGAACTGTAAATGAGAAAAATCTCCACTAGAGATTTTTTTCCTTGCTCAAAAATAAATGTATCTTTTTCTTTTAATTTTCTCTTTAAAATCAAAGTGGTGCAATAAGCTGAAATTAGAAAAATAAAGGTTGAACTAGTAATGCAGACAGTAACTAATGCAATACTTATTTAATAAAAAAAAAAATCTTACTATTAATCACCCAGACACTATATTATGCTAAAGTTCACTAATCAACTACGGTATAATACTTAACAAGTTAAATCAAGTTAAATCGTGTTTTCCTACAAAAACACTTAACAAACTTTCAAATAATATTAAATGAAATTGCATGAAGCAAAGTTTATTCTAGGCTCATAGTCAAAAGAACACATTCAAGCTTTAAATCTTAAAAGCCTAGAAATTAAGAGAGGAATTATAGCCACTTCAAAATAAATACAGCATACAGTACAACAGTTATTTAAAACAGAATTATGCAGGAATTAGAATGCTGTCCTTCATAATCACATTATAGAAAATATGTTACTTTCACAAGCATGCAGTCTGCTTTACTTATCTATTCATGTTTATCTCCTACTAAAGTGTAACAAGGAGAGAGGGAGACAGGAAACAGTTACAAATAAGTTTGTTTTTAATCTGCCTTTGAGTCTTTTTCTAAAATCTTTCAATACTTGTGAGAGATACATCTACAATTTAAGCATACGAACATTACAAAAATACATTGGAAGCTTAGAGTTTCTGGTAACATCTAATCTTTACGATAAATAAAATACAATTGTTTAATATTCTCTGTTTCTAGGCTTACAAATGAGAATCACTGGTTAAAATGGACTGAAATTTAAAATACAAAACAAAAACAAAATTAAGAGCATAGGGTACTCGAACTGGACAGTGAAAGTCCAATTTATAGTACATCACTTTCAAAACAAACCAAAAAACCCTCGTTGGTATATAGCTTGATTTCACAATATTTCCAGAGAGTGCTGATAATGTAATGCACCAACCATTACTTTCTATGCTTCATACAGAGCCAGTACAAAAAAAATCTTTAGAATCTTGATTTCATAAAACACTTGAAAATAAATTGTTTTAAGAATATTTCATTACTATACAAAATAAATATATTTATGCATTGTCTGATAGTTTAATTTAAAACAGTGTTGCTTAAAGAACATTATACACTAATTGGTATGGAAGCAAAATTATCTCTCCTATGATATACTATACACCTTGGAAGATAGTCAGTTTTTTAAAATAACTCTAATACCAAATTCAATGGCATTCTTTAACATCGATCATATTTTAAAAAATATAATCCAACCTTAATAACAAAAATGCCCGATCGTCACATTATTCCTAATTAGAGCTGCAAAACAACTAAACTGAAAAATTAAATATAAAACTTATTAAAAAAACAAAACAAAATCCAGTATCACTTCAGTCTTTCTGAAGAAGCTCTGGTACAAGTTATGCGCTGCAAACATAAACAGTGCCACCTTTTGGCAAATGTATCATTTTGCAGGTCTGGATAATAAGAAAATGTACGTTATGCTCCCAATGCTTAAAAATGGCCAAAGTAAAAATGAACACAATTTTTTCCATTTGCCCTTCTTATTGATAGTGTAACTATGAAATACACCGCCTCTTCAATAAGACACGAGGACGCCTGATTATGATCTAACTATAATAAGCACTCCTCGTTATTAATTCTGACAGCAGTTTTCACCCTTATGGTCAGTAAAATAAATTTGCACGGCAGACTGGGATTCCTCCCAGCCCTGGGGTATGCTTGTGACAAGAAGCAAATGAAGGATTGCTATAATTAAAACTTGCATAGGAGCTCAAAACCTTCCTCAAAAGAATCCAATAAAGGAAAGAATCCAATAGGTGGGGCCATCTTGCGGTTGTTTCACTCCCCTTCTCCCGCCCTTTCTCCTTCCCAGGTCTAAGCCAACCTTTATGCAAGTATTCTTGGATTCCTTCTTCAAGGTTATCTCTTTACTCCTCTGCAGCTCATTTATTATGGTTTGTTCATCATTTTATACTGTCCATTCTTGTTGATGTAGAATAAAATATGAACTGAAAAAGGCACTATAACAGCAGCATTAATCAAGGCGTAATAGCTTATCTGTATATCTATATCTAGCCAAAATAGCTCTAAATATGTTGTCCAACTGAGTGCCCATCTCGAAAGAAACTTTTTCAGGGGCCTTCCTGACTGTCAAGGGTGAAAGGGTTGACAGGACCTGTCTGGGGGCAGTGTGAACCATAAAGTGAAGGCCATAACCATGAAGAAGGTCTGATCTAGGTGCCTCCAAACCTGCCAGCTATAAGATTTGTAGACTTCAGCTTCCAGAATTTACGTGGCTGGCTGAGGAATTCAGAGAGTTGAAGTCCACAAGTCATAAAGTTGCCAAGTTTGGAGACACCTGTTCTAGTTCATGCATCTGTCATTTCTTGAAGAGGGGAACCTTACGAGGGGAACATATATGTTTTTTACAGGAAATTATTAGTACTTTGAACTGAGTCCAGCAATCAACTGACTACCACAAAACAGAAGCTATTTCTTCAGGGAGTTCCCTAACAGTATTTTGAGCAATGCATTCTGTACCAGTTCTGTTACTACTATCATGATTAAACATCTGAATTCATCCCAGTCCTAAAACACATCAATCTGCTAAGAGCTAATCAACTACATGAATACGAAACACGAAATGCCATGCACATGAAGTCCTTTCCCTAGAAACGGTTAGTCAGATAGGATATGAAACGCAGACATTTTCATGCTTATCTTAGATAAGTTTTCAGTCAAAACAAAGTAAAATCTGATTTCTTCAGGTATGTTTTCACATACCTTTTCCCCAATGGTTTTGTGTGGAAAATACAGGAAATACTTTGTTTCCTATAGTTGAACACTATGATTTATGTGAAAGGAGGCTTTGAAATGTCCCTGAAGTTTTTATTATTGGTATATTTTTCTCATGCTTTGTTTTGAAACATTTGTTAGATCCATTATGAATCTGTTTGGCACAAAGAAGCACACAGATAAGGAAAATTCTCAATTCAGATTGTGGAAAACTCATCTCTTCTAGAATGTTTATTCAGACTTAAAGTGCCATGATATGCAGTACAGCTTAATCCAAGATAACCAAGCAGAGGTTTATAATTATAAAGTTCTTTTCAAGACCCCAAATGTATTCTAAAAGTAAATTAAGCTCTTCCCTATTCATATCAATTAAGACAAGTAGATAACTGAAACTTGGAAAACTTACACATAGTGTGTATTCTATTTCCTTTCCCTTTTGCATGTTAGATTAGATCTTACATGCTTTGTGAAGGACAAAACAATACAACATCAACAAGGGGCTACTTTTTGTAGATTGAAGTACAATTTAGTTTCCTAGTTTTGCAAACAGAACCAATGAGCAAGCATGTTTTCCACTCTGAAATAGAGCCAACGAACTCTCAAGGTCTGAAAAGTCTTACAAATATACAAGCAGCCAAGAAATCTGTCTTATATTTAAAACTGAGCCAAAAAGCCTACTCCTCTATATTGCAATACCTTTTACTAATCAACAGCTATTCACTTTTGGCTGGATGAAGTCAAAAAGCTATTTATAGTCATCCAAGACAAAGTTGCTCTGCATTGTAAGTAGAGCCCAGCGCCAAGGATTTTGACATGTAAGACAAATGTCAGTGTCTTCTACTCAGTGGGAGTCTCTCCCCTTGCTTTTATACACAATAATGTTTCATTGTGGTGGGCCAGAAATGCCAAAAAATATTCACAAGCATGCCATTGACGGCAAATCTCAAACTACATTCATCTCAGGTTGGCAGCTCAACCATTTTAGTCTTTGAGAAGATATCCAAGCCAGTCCTTCTGTGATAACACTTAGCTGACTTTCCATCTGTATGTTAAGGAAGGGGGGAAAGACTGCAGATGCATCATAGGTGAACAAGTTAAGAAGTCAGTGAAATAAAGAACATTCTTTGACAGAAACATGGCATCTACCATGTCAATTCTGGCAGGCTCCTAGGAAAAGAAATTTGGAAAACAAAAAACAAAAATGAAGGCATAGAAAAATACCTTTCTTTTGATATACTTCGCTTTCCTAATTTGATACCAATACAACGTTTAAGCTGATGGTCTCTAAAAGATCCTGAAACATGCATGTTGATCTGAAATCTACATCTAGAAACACGACAATTAGATTTGCAAGTTACATTAACAATTTGTTGTTTAAACCACAATTGGCTAGATTCAGTTATCATGCTACACCACAGATTGTGAGTTCCGAACCATAATGACTGGACTTACACAACATGCTCAACCAAAACCAAATAAGCCAAAATTTAAATTAGCATACTGTGTGAACCATAGCAGTCATTGTTGATCAAATCACAATGATGTTGTTCATAACTCACACAATGCCTAATCTACAACTCCCAGCAGCCCAGTTAGCATAGCCAGTAATTAATACTATGAATTGCAGCTCACTAACACTTTATGGGCTGCAGACTACACAGACATGCCCTTATGTTAAAATGTCAGCATCCAGTGACTAGTAGTGGCAGCACATGAAACATTCAGGAGATCAAGAAAGACAATGCTTGGATGTGCGTATGTGGGTGTGGGTGTTTTCCTGTGGTAGTCCAGGCCTTTTGGAATGATCTCCTGCTTGAGATTAGATATGCTCCTGTCCTAAATAAGGGACACTATTCTAGAAGGTGTTTGGGTCATTGATACCTCTTTGTTTACTATTGTATGCTTTATAGTTTTTAAGTCCTTTTCTGAATTTTTGCATTTGGTTCTATTATATTTGTAAGCCTCCAAAAGTGAGTATGTTAAGATTGCTGGGAAAGTGGGGGACAAATGCATAAGTACGCAAACAAACTCATTATTCCACATCGATGGATGTTTTTAAAAATCTGTTCTGATCCAATTGTTAATCAACTGAGGAAGAAAAAACATCCATTTCTTCTATAAACCATTTTATAAAACCTTACAGTGAAAATAATTTTAAAAAGAATCTTCTACAGTTTGTCCATGACATTCAGCGTTTAGTGCAGAGGTGGCCAATTATGGCTCCTTCATGACTCGTGGACTTCAAGCCATGGCTGGCTCAGGAATTCTGGGAGTTGAAGTCCATGAGTCACGAAGGAGCCATAATTTCCCACCCCGAGTTTAGTGACATTTAAAAGTTACAATGGCACTGAAAAATGACTTATGACTGTTTTTCACACTTACAGCTCCCCCAGTCAAAATTCAGACATGTGGCAACTTCGATGTATTTATGATGGTTGCAGTGTCCTGAGATCATGAGCTACTGTCAAGCAAACTCAAAGGGAATCCAGATTCACTTATCAGTAGTGTTACTACCTTAACAACTGTAGCAAGAAAGGTCGTAAACTGGGGCAAAACTCGCTTAACGACTACCTTGCTTAGCAATAGAAGTTCTGGGCTCAATTGTGATCATAAGTCAAGAACAGTAAAAAGGTATTTTGTGCAACCTTATAACTGGGAATTCTTATTTTTGAGGGCAACTAAAACTGCACTGTGGATTTGTATAAGAGTCTTTTAATACTAATATTTTTTATTCCAATACCTTTTCAGTCAACTCCCACACAGAACATTTCCACTTTTCAGCACATTATAGAAAGATACATTCTGAATCAATATCCACTAGTAGACCAGTATCTCTAATCCAAAGAATCACTACCAATTAAAATCATATGCCACAAGAAAACAAATTTAATAACTGATAGATGATGTATGGATGTATAGATGTATACGGGTATATATGTATGTATAGATGGATAGACAGAAAGAACTTTGCAATATCTTGTGATGAATATCATTTACATTGTGCCGCTCTGAAACTTACAAAGCAATTAGTATCAAAATGTTAGCTTTTTAAACTTTTCCAAACATTATAGTAGAAGCATTGCTATACATAATTCTTAAAGCCAATATTTTAAAGTAAATATTTTGTAGGCAAAAATTTAAGAATGAAGATTCAGACTTAGAAATATGTATCTGAACTTTAATTCAAACAGCTAGAATTTATTAATAGAAAATGTAACACTGAATTCATAAATATGCCAAAAGTTAGCTATATGATTTTTGATAATCTATCAATTACTAAATAGAAATCTATTAAGTCCATTATTACAGCCAGAAAATTAAACAAAGACCAAAACAATTAATATCATTACATCAATAGTTCTTTGAATTACAATTTTAACTGAAGAAATAGATCAAAATCATAAGCATGGCTTAAAAATAATTAGAAAGCATGACAGATTAATTTCAAAATTTAATAACATAAGTCAACTCAAAAACCTATTTAATACTGCCACCTAGTGTATGTTAAACATAACAGCAATTATATAAACACCCTTACTAACTCTCATTATTCTATCCTATTAGTAAGCAGCCATTTTTGAACACAAATTATAAACTAAACAATTATGTAGTCAAAACACAAATTAAAATCTGTAAAGTAGCGAATAGCATAAATAAAAATATTTTGATAATGGTTGGAAGTTAAACAACATAAAGCAAATAATACCTAAATGCAACATATAAAATATGGGTATCAAACTCGCCGCATCACATTGCTGTCACATAACGTTTCACAACGTTTTTCTCATTCGCAGAGCTGGGGTGGGTATGGCCTACGAGTGACACATTCAGCCCGCAGATTGCCAGTTTGACACCCCTGATATAAAGTGTTATGTCAAATACTGGTAATGGCTAGAAATTCAATGATATATGGTAAAAACATTGTAGCAATTATGGGAGGCGTTTTTTATGCATTACAGCCTCCTTCTGAGAAAGCAAGCGTGCTTTTAACTCTACCCTAACGTCTTCCTGACATCCAACATTTCTATTCTCAACGTAGCTGTCTGCAAAGCAATCTTGATGATCAGCTGTTTGTTAGCAAGATATTTTATTTTTTGTAATGCATTTAACTTTATTTTCTCTTGGGAGACCAAGGCTGGTATAAAATTCATGTTTTTAATTCTTAGAAGCTCCCCTCGTGATTTAAAGCCAAAAGTATTAAATATAAAAGTATGAACAGCAATAAAATCTTTCAAACGTTTTGGGAATAAATTTAAACCGGAAGTTGTACATTACATATTTGATCGGTGAATAGATAACTTTCATTTTTCCCCCAAACCTTCCAGTCCATGACATTAAGATTTTCCTTAGTTGTCGAGGCTTGTATTCTCCAAGAAGACTTTACTAATACACCTGTAAATCAAGCAAGTCTACTTGATCTGCAATAGAGGGACTCACATAAGCAATTGAAAATGGGATTTATAAAGAAAACCTGAAAACCTGCCCCATTTGAACTGCTAAACATGTATATTAGCTGACCAATGAAAATGATTCCAATTACTCAAGGCACATGATTTATTGATTCAACTTTTAAATAAGCACAGAAGAATCTGTATCCTGAAAGGAATATAAGTAACAAGCAAATGCAAAAAAACAAAACAAAAAAACCCCCAGCATATTTAAATCTCATTTTAAAAATAAAATCTTTGAAAGAAATACATGTTCAACTCATTACCTGTTATACCGTATCCATAAGCAGCTAGCTGTCCAGCCATGTATTCACCATCTGAGCTATTATGGGAACATCCCCATGTACGTATCCAAATTTTCTGTATACCGGGAATCACACTGCCAAGTTAAAAGACACAAACGTAATAAATTTCTCCACGCTAGAAAAATTTGTCCAGCAGTGATTACAGATACCAAGGAACTCACAAACCCTAAAATATTCCTCGAGAAGGAACGTATTGCAACGCTTAGACAAATAAAGTAAAAATATTAATAACAGATCTTAATGAAAGACATTTGCTCTTGATTTTGACAAAACGACAACACTATGAAAGAAAACAAAACATAGAGGAGGATGGCCGAAATAAGGGATTTGGGGAATTGTCCATACGCATTTCCTGTTTCATGCAGCATTCTAATATTCGCTGGATGCCCCTAAACATTGTTTTGATAGCATATGAAAATTAAAGATAATGTGCAACAGTTTGTGAACATTATTAACTCTAATTTCGTTGATGTTAGCATGTACTGCCTGTCTTTGCAGCTTTCTTTTTATGAATGGTGCCATCAGCAATTAGATGTCCTGAAATATTTAATTTACTCCTCATAAACACTATTAATCTTTAATCTTTATTTAATTTCTATACCGCCTCCCTCCTGAAGGACTCGAGGCGGTGTACAGCCTAATAAAACATGAGTATAT
>JAEANM010008599.1:0-16903 GCA_017656035.1 Myanophis thanlyinensis
TTTGTAAAGGGGGGGGTATTAAATGTATTTGCATGTATATGGGCTAGTTAAGGTAGCTAGCAGGCAATCTTGACACTCAGGTTGCAAAAGAGCTCAAGGAAGTTGGAAAAGAAAACCAGCACTGCCACGGGTTTGCCCACGGGAGCAGCGGCAGCCCTCGATAAGTCTGCCAGCCTGAGGGAGACGACATTGACCATCATCGTGGAGGCTTCAGGCACAGAACCTGAAATCCTACAAGCAGCCCGACCAAAAGGGCAATTGGTTTGGTCGAGCACTTTGGGAGAAATACCTCGACCAGCCCCAGAGGCCGGAATTTGCATATTGCCTCAACCAGCAGGTGCCTGGAGGGAGAGAGCGAACTTTGAGGCGGTGGAGATGAGAACCCGATTCACCTCACCCTCCACTCGAGCTATCTCCATGGGGAGCCTGCAGGAGCAACTGGAGCACGTATATGTGGGAAGCGCATCCCATTACCAGGCCGTGCCATCTGGTGCATGGGTGCTTCAACCTCCAAAATTCTCCTTCGCCCCACAGGTTGGTGGGGAGGCAGCGAGCGGAGCAGCGCAGCACTGACCTGCCCCAGGCCAGGGCCAGGGCAGGGTTCCCTGCCTGGCTCGCCAGCTGTGGCAGCCAGTGCAGGAAGCCCCCGATTGCGGATGGTTTCACCCATCCCAGCCCCGGGACCGGGACTTGCGGGACTTCAGCAGGGGCCTCAACTTCCACCCGCAGCACAGATCCCACCAGGTTGGGCTTTCTACCCAGGGCAAGGATGGGTCCAATGTCAGTGGACCCCAGCGCAGCCGGCTTGGGCACTCCCACCCTGGGTACAGCCACAAGCCCCGTGGCCTGCACAAGCTCAGCCAGTGCCCCAAATGCTGGTGGCGGTGTGGAGGCTGCCCCCCCTTGAAGCGACTTTAAATGGGACCCTGACAAAATTGGCCTATTTCATGAACTTCTGGAGCCAGTGCGCAACAGGTGATGTGCTTCAGATGCAGGCAGATGGGCCACCGGGCCTCTGAATGCCTCATACCAATCACAAAGCAAGGGGCCACAACAAAGCTGAAAAAAGCTCCAGAAAGGAAGCCCAAAGACAGGGGAAAGTTCGTGAAACAAGCTATGGAACCTCCAGTCGAGGAAGCAGAGTCACTGACCCCTCCAGTCAGCCCTGAGCCAAGCGATGACAATGGGAGCGATGACCCAATGGTGAGTGTGGATGTCCCTCCCTTCTTACTTGAGGCTAAGCTAGCCATCCCCAGCTCAGGGAAGCATAAGAGCCTAGATGCCCTGTTAGATACAGGTTGCACAAGATGTCTGGTGAGCCAAGCAATAGTGAAGGAACTAGGCATTCACACCCAGCCCCTCCCTGAACCAATACTTTTTGAACAAGCTGACGGGAGTTTAATGGGGGGTGCACCAGGCACCTTGATGACTGAACTCCTCCGTTTGGGAGATGATCCGCTTAGTGGTGGCCCCCAAAACGACAGACCACCTAATGTTGGGACTGTCCTGGCTGGTCAAATGGGGCCCCACCATTTCATGGGAGAAAGGCCTCCGCAAACTGAAAATACCTCCAGGCCCCAATCCGCAGGGGAGGCGAATGGCTTCCCTGAACTCCAATGTCTGCTATGTCCAATTGAGAATGGGGACAACACAGTGACCACCCATGAAACCACCCCTGACCTAGTGGGGGTGCTGCCAAAATATCGGAACCTCGCAGAAGTGTTTAGCAAGGAGGAGTGCAATGTACTCCCTCCTCACCAGCCCATGGACTGTGCAATCGAGTTTGTGCCTGGAGCCATCCTGCCCAAACCCAAGATGTACTCCATGACGCCTAGAGAGATGGCTGAGCTGATGAAAGACATTGATGAGAACTTGGCACGTGGGTTCATCCAATCAGCAAACTCCTGAGTACCAGCCCCCATTCTCTTCCATGAAAAGAAAGACGGATTGCTGAGATTATGTGTGGATCTCCAGGGGATCAACGCCGTCAGTGTGCAAAACACCTACACCCTCCCCCCCCATGAAGGACTTGCTAAACCATTTAATGAAGGGGAAGGTTTTCACAAAATGGGATTTGCACGAAGCATACTATCGCATGCGAATCCAGGAGGTGGACAAGTGGAAAACAGCATTTAACTGTCCGTTGGGAAGTTTCCAGTTCAAAGTGATGCTGTTTGGACTGCAAGGGGCACCCGCAGTTTTTATGCAGCTAATAAACGAAGTTTTGCACGAGCACCTATATCAGGGGTTTCTGGTCTACTAGGATGGCATTCTTATCTTCAGCGAGACCCTCAAAGAACACATGAAACTGGTGCGTCAGGTGCTCAAAAAATTACTTGCAGCCAAACTATACACTAAACATTTGAAATGTTAATTTTACTGCAAGGCAATAGACTATCTAGGCTATAGAATTTCTAGCAGGGGCATCGAGACGGACCCTAAGAAAGTTGTCGCAGTTTTGGACTGGCAGCCGCCCCGAACTTGCAAACAGTTACAAAGTTTCCTAGGGTTCACGAACTTGTGGCCAGCTTGACTTTCTGTGCATGTGTGGACAAGATGGCGGCCACATTTTCTGTCCCTGCTGAGGAGGAACTGAACAGAAAGAGTGGAAAGTGGAAAAGATAGGAAAGATAAAGAACAAAGTGAACAGTAAGCATGGTCAGACTCACCAGACTTGGCTGGCCCCCAGAGCGATGCGGGAGTCAGCTGGATGGTCTGTCAGGGAGCTGACAATGATGGTGATGGTGGCGGCGGCAGGGGTGAGCCAGGTGAGCCAGGAGGCAGAAGCGGCCTGCAGCTTGGTCGGCAGCTTGGCCGGTGGTGGCCTGGGGCAGAGGCAGTGTTTTTGGCATTTTCGCCCAGTTGGCCTCCAGCTGGTTTCTCTCGTTGGCCGGGAGGCAGAGGTGGCTCGCGGCTCGGCTGGCGGCGGCCTGGAGCAGAGTTGGTGTTTTCAGCAATTTTGGCCGCTTGGCCCCCAGCCGCCCCCTTTTCAACTTGAAGTTGGCTCTTCTTGGGTAAATGCAGGCTGGGCTGGTTCCCAGGGTCTGTGGAGGTGGCAGCGGTGGTGGCGATGGCGATGGCGGTGGCATCGTTGGGCGGCGGCTTCATCTTGGGATGAAGCAGCATGGCTCAAGGAGTGAGGTGAGCGACCCCGCCGGTCCGACCGCGGCCCACAGCTGCCCGGCTTTAATCAACCAATGTTGCCCCCCATTCAGCCAGCCATTCAAGTGACCACTTGGGGCCGAGCATGCCATCATGCTCCCAGCGACTGTCACCCACTCACTGGCGACATCATTGCTGCCTTAGCTACAGATCCTTGGTTTCTGGACAACAAGGACTCCCTCACAATCCGTGATGGACTAGCATGGAAAGGCACCAAGGTCTATGTCCCAACGAGTCTACGCATTAAGATCTTAGAGTGCTGCCATGATGCAAAATCCGCAGGCCACTTTGGGTTCCTGAAGACTCTCCATTTGGTGCGCAAACAATTTTGGTGGCCACGCCTCAAACTGGAGGTAGAGGACTATGTAAAAAGTTGTGTGATCTGTGCCACCATGAAGGGAAGGCCAGGAAAAACCCCTGGCCTCCAGCAGACTGTTGCTGAACCTTCATGGCCATGGGAAGAAATTAGCATGGATTTCATCGTGGATCTTCCCATGAGCGATGGCAAAACTGTCATTTGGACCGTCGTCAACTTGTTTTCTAAACAAGCCCATTTTGTGGCTTGCTCCAGGCTCCCTACGGCAAAGAAATTAGCAAAACTATTTGTCCAACATGTTTATCGCCTCCATGGAGCCCCAAAATGAATAATCTCAGACCGAGGAGTTCAGTTTACAGCAAAGTTCTAGAGGCAATTCTTGAAGTCGATTGGAACAACGCAAGGGCTTAGTTCCGGATTTCATCTGGCTATGAATGGGTATATATTTATATTATGCAGGTCATTTTATATAGTAAAATTCAGGCCATGTAGATCTTGACACATTTACATATTTTCTGTTGCAAGGTCAATGAGAGGGCGAAGGTGGAGGTAGAAACAGCAACTTCTTACCTTGTTTTCATTCTCTAACTTTAGTTCTCATGAGAATCTTTTTTGGCGCTTCGCACCTGGGATGGGAAGTGGTTGGACTCCTTTTTTGAAATGGTTGGACAGTAATTAACATGTGATAATTAATGGGGTGGAACTTTAAGTTTGACTTGGGGGAAGAAATCCCAGAAGCTTTAGATTTGAGATTTCAACAGACTGTACCAGGACAATGTCTTCAATAAAATCTTATTCTTTGGACTTTGCTTCTCTGGAATTCTTATTGCATTGGTGATGTTGTGTGGAACCCTGACACCGCCATTGCTGGGTCCAACATCCGCGATGGCCAGGGAGGGGCCCCACCTAAACAAGGCGCCTCACCCTCCCCAGCCGAAACAGCTTGCAGTGGCAGCTGGGTGAGATTGTTCCCAGCTCCGGCTGAAATGGGGGGCAGCAGCGGCAGGAACTCCGGGCTCCTCTAGGTGATGCCAGCTCCCACCGCTTGGCTCCCGACATCCGGCTGCAGCGGGTCATGGAAGCCAGTTATAAGGAAGCCACCATGGCTGGGGGAAGACGTGGGGCTGCTGGGGATGGAGCGCAACACCAAGGCCATGGGCTGGAGGCTGAATGTGGCATTCCTGGTGGTCCTGGGAAGACAAAGGGGCAGTTCCGGGCATCCACTGGTAGTCGAGGAGACTAAGTAGTTTAGAGTACTTAGTATTCTATTAAGCTGGAGCTGAATACTCACTGTAGTTTCTGCAACCAAAAAACATTGCTGAGCCAAAAGTTCTATAAGGGTAGGTTCATGTAAGAGATGGTTAGGGGCCGCAATTTCAGGTGAGCCTTTATTCTCAGCTCGGGGGGTGATGCCCTCAACACTTGTTGGAAGATTGTGACAGCTGGCAGTAGTTGTGCAAAAGGGAGCAGAAGCTCCCAGAACAGGAGACTAAGCCAAAACAAAGTTCTCAATCTTAGATTGCTTCAAAAGAGAGACATTGAAAAGCCAAGTCAATGAGAGATCTGCTCCTTTTCCTCGACTTCATTATATTGAGTGACACAAAGAAGGAGGAGGCATACAGTATAGCATAAAATCTAATCACTGAAGTAAGTCTTTCTGTGGGATTAATGCCGTGAGTGTGGAAAACACCTACTTGCTCCCACTCATGAAAGATCTGTTAAATCACCTGGCTAATGGAAAGATTTTCATAAACTTGGATCTGCTTGAGGCATACTACAGAGTGTAAATCAGAGAAGGGGATGAGTGGAAAACCACCTTCAACTGCCCCTTGGGGAGTTTCCAGTTCAAAGTGATGCTGTTTGGGCTGCAAGGGGCTCCCGCTGTGTTCATGCAGCTAATCAATGAGGTCCTGCATGAGCACCTCTACGAGGGGGTTCTGGTCTACCTGAACAATATTCTTATCTTCAGCGAGAGCCTCGAAGACCATGTGAAATTAATCTGGAAAGTCCTACAAAAATTGCTCACCACCAAACTGTATGCTAAACTGTCGAAGTGTGAGTTTCATCATGCTGCTATAGATTACTTGGGCTATAGAATCTCCAGCAGGGGAATCAAGATGGATCCCAAAAAAGTTTTGGCTGTATTGGACTGGCAATCTCCCCGAACCCGACGACAGTTACAAAGTTTCCTGGGGTTTGCCAACTTCTACCAACAATTCATCCTGGCATTTGCTCGGGTGGCACTGCCACTAACTGAACTTCTGAAAACCAGAAAAGGAAACCCCAACCCATGGCTGACCCAACCACTTCAGTTGATGATGACATGCCAAAAAGCGTTCAAGGCTCTAAAGCAGGTGTTTGCACAGGAACCGGTCCTTCAGCATCCTGATCCAGAGAAGCTTTTCATCATCCAAACTGATGCCAGTGATGTTGTGGTTGTGGCAATACTTTTCCAAGAGAACCCCCAAGGCCAGCTTCAACCATGTGCTTATGTTAGCAAAAAACTGACTGACATGGAACAAAGGTGAGCGATACGGGAGAAAGAAGCATTCATTGGGCATTACTCTCTCAGAGGCACTTCCTTGAGGGCAGCAAAGTACCATTCAAGGTATGGACTGATCACAAAAACCTTGAAGTGTTGAGGAATCAGAAGAAGCTATACCCCAAACAAGTGCGATGGGCCCAATACTTCAAATGATTTGATTTTGAATTGAAACACATCCGAGGGGAATGTCCTGGCAGATGTGCTGTCCTGAAAACCACAGTTCAACAGCCAGAAAGAGGAGATTATTTAACCAGTGTTACCCCCCTTGCAGATAGCAGCTCAAGTGACTACCAGGGCTCAGAGTCAATGTCGCCCTCCAGGTGGCCCACACCCTTTGACTGGGGACATCGTTGCAGTGTTAAATACAGATCCTTGGTTCCTCAATAACAAAGTCTCCCTCACCATCTGCGACAGTCTTGCATGGAAGGGCACCAAAATTTATGTCCCAGCCAGTCTCCACATCAAAATCCTGGAACGATGCCATGATGACAAATCAGCTGGCCATTTCAGGTTTCTAAAAACCCTCCATTTAGTACGCAAGCAATTTTGGTGGCTGCGCCTCAAACTGGAGATGGAGGACTATGTAAAAAGCTATGTGACCCATCAGGAAGAATTTTGTAGAAGGTTACATTTAAAAATAATTGAATTGGACTATGTTAATATATGTATGATGGGAGACTTCGATGGTATAATTAATGATAAAATGGACTATAAAACTCAGTAAACAATAAAGAAAACAAGAAATTCTCGACAATAGGTTCTGTGGGTTTGCAACCGGTGGTCTCTTCTCGGGGATAGGAAGAAAAGACACGAAGTCAAAAGTTCGTCAGAGTGAGAGAGAGCCCAGAGCTAACTCTGGAAACCTCTTTTATTAGATACAAAATCAGAAGGCGTTTTCAAAAGCAAGGAGGCAGGATTACATATTTCATGTGTATAATGTTGCATAGTGCGAGGCAGAAGTAGTGTGTAGTCTGTGCTAGCTATATTCCAGACATAAGCGTCATTTATAGATAACTACTTGTTTGTGCAGTAAGAATATATTTACCTCATCGGTGAAGCAGGGGATAGCTCTATGGCTAATTATTTTTCTACACATAACGAGGCAAGGGGAGGAAGAGATAGATAACAAAATCCTTCGGCACAGCTTTGTACCAAGAATCTCAGGGCTGAGGAATGTGGGGATAATTGCTCCTGTGTCCATGTAGTGGTTCAGTAAGATGTCAGCAAAACAGCTTACCTATACTTACAGGAAAATTATGCTTACAGGAAAATGGCCTCAGGATTGCTCTATATTCTATGTCAGATTCCAACAGGTTCCATAATAATAATAAGTCTGCTTAGGGCTGCAGTCTTTTTTTTTTAGAAAACTTTATTGAATATAAAACATTTTAACAAAACAGTAATAAATTATAAACAGAATAATAACCTATCGACTATTTACATCCCTTATTTTGATGGTACATCTATACCATCTATACTATATATTCAATGATTTTTTACACAGTTCTCAGTAGTTATTTCTATAAACTTTTTAGTGTTCAGTTCTATTTCTTCCCTATCTACTTGAATCTCTAGCTCTGTTATACAACCAAAAATACACTTTTTCCCAGACTATATAGAATTCTGAACTTTCTCTTTCTTTTAATTCCAGCATTAGCCTAGCCATGTCTGCACAATCCAAAATTTTGTGGATTATCAAGCAATCATCTGGGACTCAGTCCCCCTTCCAACATTGGGCCTAAATAAAATAGTGCTGAAATACATTTGGCAGGGTAAAAAAGCAAGAATTAAACTTAAACTATTGCAGGATATAAGATTACAAGGAGGAGGAAGTGATTAAGAAAATTATGGATTGTGCAGAAATGAGTAAATTGACATTTGAAATTAGAGAACAAGAGGTTAAACAGTAATAGAGTATGGGATTTATTTTACCAGTGGTTAGAGAAAAAGATATACGGTAATTATTGAAATATAAAAATATATAATTAATATATTGAAATATATTAATTTGCCTTTATAAATGAAACCAACATAAGGATATAGATTGAATATAAAAATATACAGCTGCTGGTTGAATTTGGAATTATAAATACTGAGAATTCTCACATGAAAATGAAGGAATAAAAGACTAGTCAAAAGAATAAATAATAGATATGTATACATATTAAGATAAATAAAATGATGAACTAGAATATAATTATAAAAGAAGACTATGGAAGAATAGCACAAAAATATTGTTTTTTGTAACCAACTGATACATTGGAAGTATAGAACTGGATGACTCTTTTTTTAGTTTTATGTTTTTTATGTTGTGTATGTCTTTTGTATGTTTGTTTTAAAAATAAAAAAAAAGAGTGATATAAAAAGATTATATGACAAGATGGGAACCATCCAAGTGAAGATACAGAAGAACGAACAGAAGATTCAAGAGAATGAAATGAGAATGGAATGAACAGAGAGGAAATTGGAGAAGATGGGAAAAATGTTAGATTTAAATAAAGAGTTAGAAAATTCCTTAATTCATCTCAAGATGGGCAGAGCTTGTTACTATTTAAGATTTCAAAATGTCATAGAAGCAAAAGAGGAAGACTTACCCAACATAATGGCAAAATTGATAGCGGAACACTTACAGTTGGATAAACAGGAACTTTTGCATGAGATAGATGAATGTTATAGGGTATACACCAACTATGCAAGATGACATAGACTTCCATGTGAGGTACCTGTCCAGTTTA
The DNA here is from genome assembly GCA_017656035.1 of Myanophis thanlyinensis. Lineage (NCBI taxonomy): Eukaryota > Metazoa > Chordata > Lepidosauria > Squamata > Homalopsidae > Myanophis > Myanophis thanlyinensis. Next base: position 8,759 of record JAEANM010008599.1, read on the forward strand.
CACGTAGGAAGATAAGAGATGTTATTTATAGGGAGACAAGGGAAACTTCAATGGTTTATGAAGGGAAAGAGATCATTATGTTAAAACAGGTGTCTAAAAAGATGTGTGAACAAAGGAGGGAATACTATTTCTTGACTAATATCTTGAATCAACAATGGATACCATTTCGTTGGATCTCCTCAGAAGGGTTATTAATTACATGGGAAGGTAAAAGTGTTAAGGCAGATTTGATACAGAAGGCATAAGAATTTCATGACCAGCTTACCGAGACTGAAGAAAGGAATAGTAGTAACAAAGCTATAGAACAAAATAGGTGCAGTAGTAGACGAAATTCAGATAAGAGAAGTACACAGGAGGTGAGGAACAATACTAAAGAAGAAAAATCAAGAAGAGAGGAAGGAGTCAGAATGAGATCCCAAAAAGAACTGAAAAAGCAGTAGGAAGTAACAACTGGAATAAATTGTAAAGGATGGAAAATGAATTAAAACTTTTTTTGGTCAATATAAATGGACTTAACTCACCCAGTAAAAGGAAACAAATATTTACAAAATTAATAGCACAGCAGGTCGATATTGTGTGCCTCCAAGAGGTTCACATTAAAAAACAAGATGAAAAGTACTTACAATGTAACAAATATAAAAAACCTTAAGACATTTTTTCCAAGTCCTGCACTTTCATGTCACTGAATTGCTTAGAAATCATTTATTTCAGTGAAAGTTGCTAGTAAGCAAAGTGTTCGTGCCTCAGCATAAATGGAAACAGCTTTAACTGCAAATGAAGCAAAACACATAAGTGGCATAGAGACCCTAAACCACTTCAGCAGACTCATAAAATCTAACACAATATTCAGTTCACATCTTATTGTCCAAATGCAGGGCACAGAAGTATTTTCATTTATTTTCAGCCAACAAGAAATTACTTTTTTAATTATTAGTTGGATTTTTTAAGAACCAGGAGGAATGTTGTCTCTTCATTATTGCTATAATTCACCCATGATTATTTATCAACTCTGAAATAAAGTACTGTTTATTTTCTTGTGTTTTGTTACATTTGCTTGTTAAGAAACATTTGTAAAATGTTGCATCTCTAACAAGAGGATACATACAGTGACAATCTCTAAAAAAGAGTTTGAAGAAACTGAATCTGCAAGAAGCATTGCCTTTATTAGAATTATATTTAAAACAACAATACAGCTTTTATTAGAATGGAATTGATATATAAAGATTATGATTTGGGGGCAATACTAAAGTGCATTCTTCTGTCACTGTCTATAGAACTAAAGGGTTTCAATAGTTCCAAGTGAAAGAATTCTTGCTTCCTACCAGTGAAGGCCAATATATTCATTATGGGCTTATTTGGACTGGTAAACTTTTGCCATAGTGACCCATGTGTTCCAAAGAGAAAGCTATAATTGCAGTAATACCATATATGTGGAACTATCTTTTCTAATCATCCAACAGTTTCTCCCAAGGGTTTAACTGCTAGGTAGGGATGTCTGCAGCAAAGATCACTGGTTTCAAAATAATAGGCATGGCCAAGTGAGCAAAGTGCCAGAGCATTTTTGTGTATGCATGTGTACATTGTTAGGACTTTTGGGATGGGACTTTGATCTTCTAATCATACCTACCATTTTGAAGCAATAGCTGTCATTGTAGATGTGCCTGGTGCTAGCATATGCAAAGTTATCAGATCATGCACCATTTATTTATAGCACTGATTTTCCAGGAGTCGGGTTAAAGTAACATTTTATTTCCTTTAATATTCTGATCCCACACCCTAAAATTGAACAGTTTAGACTGGCCCTGAAAGAGATAAATGTTCAGAAGACATTAGAAAATTCTAAAATGCAAGTTAAATAAAAAGCCTCTTCTGATTTGATTACAGATTTCAGGTGTTGATACCTATAATCTCAAGTTCAGAATAAATACAAGGACTATTAGTGCAGTGTATATAAACAAAAGGTGAAGAGGACACATACAAAAAATGAATATAAGAAACATAGGTCAGTTTGCACAATACCTATTCTTCTACTGTATTTTGATTGTTCCATTGTTGTCATTCTTAGTGTTTATCCCACATGTTCAAAGGCCCTCTTGTTTATACACTACATCTATCTAGTTCTTGTGAATCTTCCAATGTAGGATGCATCAAAAGTTTTTGTTTTTAGTTAGCTTACTGAAGAACCTGATGCTGGTTTAGGCTGAGAGAGAGTAACTGGTCCAAGGTCACTTAGTTGGCTTCCATGTCTATGGCAAAACTATAATGAGACTCTCTACTCCTAGTCTAGCATCCTAATACTACACCAGGCTGCTTGTTCTATTTTGAATAACTTATTGAAGATATATTGAATTTTAATGCCTTATTTTAAAATGGAATCTTTGTGAGCAGACTGCATATACCTGGTACTTAAGAAAATGTTATCCAATCCAGGAACTATTGGCTAAAGTTATTTTAAAGAATAATTTCAGTCTTGTTTCAGGCCATTTTGAACATAGCAATAGCACTTAGATTTATATACCACTTTAAAGTGCTTTCCAACCCTCTCTAAGCAATTTACAGAATCAGCATATTGCCTCCAACAATCTGGGTCCTCATTTTACCTACCTCGGAAGGATGAGTCAACCTTGAACCTGGTGGGATTTGAATCGGCAGGTAACAGAAGTACTGCTGTACTGCAGTACTGCACTCTAACCTCTGTGCCACTGAAGCTCCTAACATAGAAGTTTTGTTAAGATATTTATAGGGTGATCTTTGCAACCATGGCATTCTTCTGGGCCAAATACCTAAAATGAGAATTGGGAGCTCAATTTTATACTAACTGACCAATTCTAGAAGGTGGTGCTGGAGGATTATGCTCTGTGGCTTTGTGCTGTAGCACGATGACTCAGGTCCATGAGGGCTTGATTTTATCCCTTGTGCTATTAAATATTTAATTGAATCCACTGGGCAAGAACTACTAAGATATGAATTGACCTGTGATCAATATGCAGATAATAAAAACTTTACTTTTCATTTAGCCAAGATAAATTAGTCAATCAAGACAGCAATGTTCAAGTACCTCAGTTTTAAGCTTCAGTTAGAAAAGATGAAGATGCAGTTTGTGGGTAGGTTGTCTAACTAGATGGGAGAAGATCAGCCTTTCCTGGCATATATGGTTTCAGTTGGGTAGTAGAGTCATCATTTTCACTGCAGGAATAGGTGATTTACTGCTGTAAAGTTGACTACATATTAACCTTATACAAGTACATGTACTTCTTAAAATTCATCAGTATAAAGTTTAAGTTTACTGAATTAAAGTTTACTATTTACCTTGTCATAGTGATGGAAATGGTTTAGATTTTATAACCCTATTCCAAAATGATTCATAATTTGAGGCTTTAGAATCAATAAATACCACAGCAATACCAATCAGTATACGTTTATACCAAATTCCAATTTCAGCATCACTTTTCATCATTTTCAAAAAGTAACAAATATGAAATTGATTATTCTATTTGTATGAATTAATAAGAAACTCAGTCTTACTTCATATGAAAATTGATTGCTTTCTCTTTTTCTTACAGGGAAATATGTAAATGTTGGAATATTGGAAAGATATGAAAGCAGCCCTGTAAAAATGTCCTCAATTAACTAATGTTTTTGTCCATAGATGAGAGAGACACAGAGAAATAATGTTTCAATTTCTCAATATTTTTTTTAGCAATAGGGCTTAGGAGTTTGGCACTTAAGTAAGTAAAGTAGAATATTAGTTTTTCATTAATTTTCAAAATGTTTACCAGTCAAAAGAGAAATGTAATATAAACATGGAGGAATTGTGTCAGAATCTAAAAGGACATTTTTAAACTGTGGGGAATCTCTGCTGAAGAATATTAGCCATTGTCTACAGTATTATTTGGGGCCTTTTAGATTTGACACATTTTTTCTTATTTCTGCTGCAAGGTCACTGAGAGGGCGAAGGGGGAGTTGGTAACGGCAACTCGGAATTGTTATCTTGTTTTCATTCTTTTAGGTCTGGTTCTCATGAGAACTTTCTCTGGACAATTGACACCTGTGGGGGAAGTGTCTTAAGGGGTCATTGGTTCTCTTTTTGACATGGTTGGAGGGAAATTAACGTGTGATAATTAGTGGGGTGGAACTTTCAGTTTTACTTGGGTGGAGAAAGCCCGAGAACTTTAGATTCAGGATTTCTCCAGACTGTACCAGAACAATGTCTTCAATAAAATCTTATTCCTTTGACTTTGTCCTTCTGGAGTTCTGATTGCATTGCTGATGTTGTGTGGAACCCTGACATTATCCCGAATCTCAAAAAAGGAAAAAAATCCGCTGATCTCGGCAGTCGGCGTCTTGAGCCCCGCACTTTCCCGAAGTTTCGGGTTGCGAAAGAGTTCAAGGAAGATGAAAGAAAAAAGCACCACTGCCATAGGTTTGCCTATGGGAGCAGCGGCAGTGGCTCTCGATAAGTCTGCCAGCCTGATGGAGACAACGTTGACCACCATCGTAGGATCGTCAGGCACGGAACCTGAAATCCTGCAAGGAGCCTGACCAAAAGAGCAGCTGATTTGGTCAAGCGTCCAAGAGGAGCCAACTGAACTTGGTGTAGAGATGGCAACTCAGGGGCTACAGAGGTCTGGATTCTCCCACTGCCTCAACCAGCATCGAGCTGGAGGGAGAGATCAAGCTTCGAAGCAGTGGAGCCGAGGAGCCAAGCCATCTCGCCCTCCACCCAGGCCATATCTGTGGGAAGCCTGCAGGAGCAGCTGGAGCACCTGTATGTGTGGAGGGTGTCTCACTTTCAGGCCGGATCGCCAGCTGGATGGGTGCTTCCCCCTCTGAAATTCTCTTTCATTCCACAGGCCAGTGGAGGAGCAGCGATTAGGGCAGTGCAGCCCTGGACTGGGTCTGGAGCATTACAGGGGGCTCTGCCAGGCTCGCCAGCTGCGGAGGCCATTGAAGGCAGCCCCAGACCACAAGCTGCCTCGTCAGCCCCAATTCCCAGGGCTGGAGCTGCGGGATTTTGACAGGTGCCTCGACTCCCACCCGCAGCAAAGATCCCACCAGGTTGGGCCTTCTACCTGGGGCAAGGATGGGTCCAGTGCCTGTAGGGCTCAGCACAGCCAGCTTGGGTGCTTCCACCCCTGGCACAATGCAGGGACCATTCCCCACACAGGCCCAGCCAGCATTGTGGATACCACTCGCAGTGCCAAGGCCACTGTCAAGATCCAAAAGGACATTTTTATATGGGGGGTGTTCTACTATATTATGTAGGCCATTTTATACAGTAAAATTTAGGGCCATGTAGATCTTGACACATTTATACTTTTTCTATTGCAAGGTCGCTGAGAGGGCGAAGGGGGGAGTTGGAAGCAGCAACTTACCTTGTTTTCATTCCTTTAAGTTTAGTTTTCATGAGAATTTTTTCTGGCACTTCACACCTGGGATGGTGTCTTCGGAAGTCGTTGGGCTTCTTTTTGAAATGGTTGGACAGTAATTAACATGTGATAATTATTGAGGAGGAACTTTAAGTTTTACTTGGGTGAAGAAATCCTGGAAGCTTTAGATTCAGGATTTCAACAGACTGTACCAGAACAATGTCTTTAATAAAATCTTATTCTTTGGACTTTGTCTCTTTGGAATTCTGATTGCATTGCTGATGTTGTGTGGAACTCTGACAGCCACCTCCTCTCAAGGCAATGTTCGATGGGACCTCGGTGAAGTTGGGCTATTTTTTGAACAGCATCCTGCTGCACTTCGATGCATACGGGCATTGTTATGCCACCGAATGAGAGATGACTGTTGCCATCACCCAGGCGATGAATGAAGGAGAAGCCACAGAGTGGGTGACTGAAATGAACCAGCAAGAGGCACCAGAGCTGGACAATTTCCACAAGTTCATGCAAGCAGTGAGTGAGCATTTTGAAGACACCGCACAGAGGGAAGAAGCGGAATCAGAGATCAAGGCAATCAAGCAGAGAGGTAGGTACCCTAAGGACTATATTTGGGAATTCCGTGGTGTGGCTGGGAAGCGCCAAGACTGGCCTGATCACCTGTTGATTCACTATTACAAAGAGGGCTTGGATCCAGAACTTTGCAAGACATGCGGGATTCAAGGAGCTCCTGAGAGGATCCATGATTGGTATCACCTAACTGTGGTGATGCACTTTAAAATCTACCCCATTGGAAAGCTCTGGCAGCGAAAACGGCGCAAAAGACCATGGGCAGATGACTGGTGGTGCAAGCCCCTCGCCTGGCCCCTGGGCCCAGCACACAGCAAGTGATGTGCTTTAGATGTGGTCAGATGGGCCACCATGTCTCTGAGTGCCTTGCGCCAGCCCCTGTCCCATTTGTGAAGCCAGCGGCCCCAGCCAAACCAAAGAAAGCTCTGCCATGGAAACCAAAGGAAGCAGGGAAGTCTGCAAGGCAAGCCCTTGAACCAATGGCCGAGGAAGGGGAATTGCTGACCCCGCCAAATAGCCCCAAGCTGAGCAACAAGGACATGAGCGATGACCTGATGGTGAGTGTGGATATTCCCCCCTTCCTCACTGAGGCCCACATAGCAGTCTCCAGGACAGGGAAACAGAAAGCCCTAGATGCCCTCTTAGATACGGGTTGCTCAAGGTGCATGGTGAGCCAAGCGATAATTGAGGAACTAGGCATTCGCACCCAGCCCCTACCCTGGCCAATACATTTTGAGCAGGCCGACGGAAGCCTAATGGGGGGTGCACCGACCACCTTAATGACTGAACCCCTTCACTTAGAGATGAGCAATCATTGGGAAATCATCTGATTGGTGGTGGCCCCAAGATGACTGACCCCCTGATGTTGGGGCTAACCTGGCTCGACAAATGGGGCCCCACAATCACGTGGGAGAAAGGCCTCTGGAAACTGAAAATAGCTCCAGGCCCCTATCCGTCACCAGCAAATGGCCTTCCCAATCTCAAGTACCCTAACCAGGTGACAAAAAAGGAGGGAAATGCAGCAACTGCCCTCAAGGCTGCTCCCGACCTAGAGGAAGTGCCGCCAGAATACCAGGACCTTGCGGAAGTTTTTAGTAAGCAGGAATGCAACATGTTCCCCCCCACACCACACCACAGACTGTGCCACTGAATTTGTGCCAGGAGCCACCCTGCCCAAACCCAAGATGTATTCCATGATGCCTAAAGAGATGGCCGAACTAAAGAAGTACATCGATGAGAACCTGGCATGGGGTTTCATTCAACCAGCAAACTCCTAAGTGGTGGCCCCTGCCCTCTTCTGTAAAAAGAAGGATGGGTCGATGAGATTATATATGGATTTCCATGGGATCAACGCCATGACTGTGCAGAACACCTACCCACTCCCCCTTATGAAAGATTTGCTAAATCACTTAGCAAAGAGAAAGATCTTCACCAAATTGGACTAACACGAATCAAGTGTGAATTAGGGAGGGGGAATGAATGGAAAATGGCATTTAACTGCCCACTGGGGAGTTTCCAGTTCAAAGTGATGCCTTTTGGACTGCAAGGGGCTCCTGCAGTCTTTATGCAATTAATAAATGAGTCCTTCACAAGCACCTGTATCACGGAGTCCTGGTCTACCTGGGTGATACTCTTATCTTTAGCGAAACCCTTGATGAGCACGTGAAATTAGTCCGACAGGTGCTACAGAAATTACTTGTGGCCAAATTGTATGCCAAACTTTCAAAATGTGAGTTCCATCGCGAGGCGATAGACTACTTGGGCTGTATAATTTCCAGCGGGGGGATCCAAATGGATCCAAATAAAGTTTTGGCTGTGTTGGATTGGAAGCTGCCATGAATCTGACAGCAGCTACAAAGTTTTCTGGGGTTTGCTAACTTTTACTGACAGTTCATCCTCACTTTTGCCCAAGTAGCCCTGCCGCTGACTGAATTGCTGAAAACAGGGGAGGGAAACCCCAAACCGCGGTCCACCCAGCTGCTAAAGTGGACAATGACATGCCAAAAAGCATTTGAGATGCTGAAGCAACTTTTCACACAGGAACTGGTTCTTCAGCACCCCGACCCAGAGAGACTTTTTGTTATCCAAACGGATGCCAGTGACATCGCAGTTGCAGCAGTTCTTCTCCAAGAAAATCTCAAAGACCAGCCCCACATGAATTCTGTTGATCCTTATATAGCGCCAATTTGGC
>JAEANM010008600.1:0-16902 GCA_017656035.1 Myanophis thanlyinensis
CTTGCCCGAGCTGATGGCCTTTCGTATCTTGAAACGTATTTTGTAAGTAGAGAGGATATTTTCTCGAAGACACTCTTCGTAACTCGAAAATTTTGTAACTAGAGCATTTCGTATGTAGAGGTACCACTGTACTTTTCTCCTTTGTTATCATCTAGCTGCTTTGGAATGTTAGCACTTGTTCTCTGACTGAGTCAAGCTCAATCTTTAAGGGCTGACGTGAATTAATTTGCCTGAGTGTTGGACAAAAGAGGTGGAAACAGTGAGATGGAAACAGTGGGATGGTCCAGACACAAACACTAGCATAGTTAATCAAAATAGGTAAGTTACTTAATTTTCCAGAACCATACTGTATATCGCTCCCAGAACCCCTTCAGATTTGCCATCAGGAGTAATTTTTCATGTGACAAGCATGATAATAATATTGAAATACCAGGAATGTAATCAGATTACATTTAGGATATTTTTCCTTGACCTTCTTGAACTTCTTTGGTTCAGTATCATGTCCTTGGGGGATTGTGTCTTCAATATACCATTCAAAAGTAAACTATAACCCTCACTTTGAAAAGAGTATTGTGTTCCTGAATTAAAGCACACAAATCTAGTAAGTGAATGATCTATAGCAGGATGTGTCAAATTCAAGGCCCGGGGCCCTCATCCGGCCCACAGGGTGCTTAGATCTGGCCCACGGGACAACCCTGGAAGCAGCGGAGGACTGGCCCGTGGTGCCTCTGCCAGCAAAAACAGAGCTCAGGAGGGATGCATGTGGCCCTCCCAAGCTCCATTTTTGCTGGCAGAGGGTTGCAGAAGGCAGTCACAGCCAAAAACGGAGCTTGGAAGCCTGTTTTCTCTGGCAGAGAACTCAGGCCACCACAGGAGCTTCCGGCATGAGTGACATTGAGCTGGCCACACCCACCCTGGCCATGCCCACTCTTTCTCCATGAGGTCAAACATAACCCTGATGCGGCCATAAATGAAATTGAGTTTGACACCCCTGATCTATAGGCTAAATCCTGGGGAGTCATTGTCAATCAGAGCATAGAGAAGGAAGCATTTTATCCTCCATGACTTCTAAATCTAGCTTCAGTACATCATAGTTAGGTCCAAATCTCTTTCAGCTGTTTCCCCAGCTCAGAGATCTTTTCAGCTGCTGCATTGTTTCATCAATTCCAAAATATGATGATCTTCTCTTTCAAATATTGTCCTTACTCAGGTCCTTAAAGAGAGAGAGAGAGAGAGAGAGATAGAGAGAGAGAGAGAGATGAGGTGCTGTCAAGGCCCAATTTACAGCCTGCTGTCCAAAGCTAGCACCATCCATCTTGGCTCTAACTTGGGATCTCCAGACATGTCCGATCCTCTACCTGCCTTTCTCACAAGTGTTGATTTTGTCAGCACTATATTAACATTTTGATTTAAAAAAAAAAAAAAAAACCCCGACATAGCTAATGCTAAAAGAGAAACTTTTGACTTGGTAATAAATGCCTCTGAGGTTTTTCCAGTAAAAATCACAACCCATGTCTCTAGCTTCCTGGCACAGAAAGTAAGTATTTGTGTTATTAATTTTAGTTTTGTTCATTGCTTTTCTATCTCATTCTTTTTTATAGCTACCTGTATGTTATGGGAGAGGCTGTAGCTCAGTGGTAAAGCCCTGAACATGCTTTGTTTGAACAGGGATTCAGAGGCAATGCTTTGTCTCAAATCAAAAGACCAAGTAGTTGAAACATATTCCTCCTGAGAATTGCCACCAATTAGAGTGTAAGGACTGGGCTAGGGGTCTCTACATAAATCCCACTCGTATAACTACTTTAATAGTTTTTCTCTCCAATATTCTTTGCCTTTGAAGCCAGGTAATCACTAAAGACGAAGGTGTAGGGAAATCTAAAGTACTGAAATAAATATTGGAATTAAACTAACAATTTATTCAGCTGGCTCCAATCTGCTTTGATTTGATTCAAATTAGAGATTGAAATTCAAATATGGCAGTTATTTCATTCAAATCTGCCGTTTGAGATTTGAAGGTTAACGGATTCCATTTGAGCTGCTTCGAGATTTGATTTGAAAAGAAAAATCATCCATAGGCTGCAATAGGGAGGCATCAAAATGCTTCGTATTCCTCACACACATCTTTTAAAATAGAACAGTAGAAACAGAGTATCTGCAGAAAGGCTAAGAAAAAAAAAAAGAAGTCAAAATGGCACCCAAACCCCCAATCAAGAGGGTGGGGGTTTGACTGCCTGATTGCAAATGTACCATAACTTTTATAACAACTCTGTGTCCAAGAGATGCCTCTGAGTAGGGATTAGGCAAGACATAGCATCCTTTACATTATCCACCAAAGAATCTATGCTATACTGACAGAATCCATGCAGATGGTCCCTTAAAAAAAAACCTCTGATATTTTCACTTCCTTTTCTTCTCCTTATGATTTAGCTTTCCTTCCTCTGATTTCTGGGGTTCCAGCTTAGCACAACTGTTTGCCAAGGTAGATCCCCTTAGGAAATGGCTTCTATCACTGACAAGTGGTTGAATGTCAGACTAATCAAAGCACACTGGCTTTCATTTGAAAAGGATGACTGATGTCAGGTTGCCACATACTAGCAATACCCAGCAGAGGTAATAGAAGCAGGCTGGAATAGGGTTATACTGAATCATAATGTCCCTGGCAGAGCGAAAATGATATTTATATTCCTCTTACTCTTTATTCTTAAAAGCAGAAAGCATTTAGTTTTCTAAGTGTTGGCCTAGTCAAATTTACTGATTTTCAAGCAATGTAAAGCTCTTCTGATCATGTCTGTAGAATATAAAAATAAGGTATGACCCAAGAGTGCATATTGGATGGATCTGTCTTGAATCCATATTCAGAATGCTAAGGGTTGAGATGAACTCCCAATTCGGCTGGCAGGATCAACACAAAAATGGAACATTCCATTAATACAAGAGACAGAACTTTAAAAAACAACACAATCATGTACTGAGTACAGTGAAAATGATTGTAGCCCCAAGTGATATTAGCCTTACCACCCTAAAAGATCTCTAAAGTGCAAAGAGTTTGATGTGAGAACAAAACTCATTAGCCAGTTATCAGTGTCTAAGAACCTGTATCATACCACTCATACTACTTAGATATCCTTCAACATCTATGACAGTGAAGTTACAACCCTACTATCATATACAACCCCAAAGAAGCACAAAGTTGTCAAATCTGTGAAACACCCAATCTGATTCATGACACTAAAACGATACAGTAAGGGTTTTCCTTCCTAAATCTTTTTCAGGTGATTTGATTAAAGCTTTATTATATTGAAGCGTCTCTCAAAGTCATGCACAACTCTATAATTTGCTGCCCCAATGAAAAGCTCTATCATTTGAAACTATTCCTAATACTTTGGCTGGAGACAGCTCCAGGTCTGTGATAAAATATAGGATCTCTTGTTTTTAACAGGGGGGTTGGACTAGAAGACCTCCAAGGTCCCTTCCAGCTCTATTTAGGCAAGTTCCTTCTCCCAAAAACTGCTTACTGATGAGAATATCTGTTTATATGTATGCCTGGTATTGGACATGCCAATTCATTCATGAACATAAATTGTCAGATATAAGCAGATCTGCGGTATATTGCCTGAAATAGACTGTTCAGCTTTACTTATGATTACTTAGTTAACTTGCATCAAGAGCGTAATTGAGATGTTGACTGTGTGTGCTTACCCATGAGTAATTCTATTCAGATTGACATTTGTTTGTTATTTTAAAAGTACTTTCTCATTTCTTATTTCTTATATCCTATGCCCAATGTGACTACAGAATATCGTTTTAAAATCTCAGTTTAAAGTGAATTGAAACTCAATTTAAAGTAACAACACAAACAGGGTCAAAACTGCAGATACCCAAGAATATAAAGAGAGCAATAAAAACCAAGAATCAACATTATACATCACAATAAAATGCAAGTAGCTACTCAGGAAAAAAAATCAAACAGTAAAGACCAGTAAAGCAGAAACATTCATCAGACCCCAAGTACAGTATAAACTAGATTCTTGCAGGCCCACTAGTTATGGATTTCAAAAAGGACAAATCAGTTTCCAAATCAATGGATTCTAATCCAAGAATCAAAGTTCACATAAATTTCCATGAATCCAATGTTGCTATGACTGCCCAACTAATGCAAATACTAGTGCAGCAATGCATTGTTTTGGTGGGTAACTTATTTTCTCCTAATGAAACTGTAAAATGAAACTCAAATAGTAATCTCTATCTCATCCTATCTCAAGACTACCTTCAGAACCAATCAGAGAATATGTGAAAATAAAGAGACATAAGAAAAGAAGGTTATATGGGATGAAGGGTATATAAGTCTGTAAGTACAAGAAAATGACACTCTGTCTTGGAACAGAGTTCACACATAGATAGGAAGAAAGCTGTGGTATTCTCCAGGGATCAGTCCTAGGAATGATGCTATTTCACTTGCAACCAATTATACCCAGGCTTTAAGAAATAAGTTAGCTGTTAACAGGCACCTTATGTTTGATGGCAGCATGCTGGTACTACATTTATTGGCTCCCAGTTCATTGACTCGTCAAAAAACGGTGAAGATTTTTTTTCTTACCTCAAGAAAAGCAAAATTCAGGATTCTATGTGCCTTTACTGGAAATTTTGATCTGCAGAAAATGAATGCGGGTAGTACTCGTTTACAAACACAATAGAGCTCAAAATTTCTGTTGCTAAACAACAGAGCAAAATGGGCTAAATGAGTTTTACCCATTTTGCACCCTTTCTTGCCACAGTTGTTAAGTTACTCACTGCAGTGGTTAAATGAGTAACACAGTTGTCTGACTTCCCCATTGACTTTGTGTCAGCCGGATCTTCAGCACGGGTTTTCCTTTTGATGCTTGCTTGGTATCAGCTTCTGTAGTAATGGGGATGGGGGGGAGCTTGGTATTGGAGTTTGGGAAGTGTGCTGGTTGGATGAGAGACTATGTGAACCAAAAGGGAGGTTTGCTGTCAAGAATTACTGCGCAGCTGAATGGAGTTGTTACACCCAGTCAAGGCCAACCGTTCTAGAGCTCCAGATGGACGAAAACACCTGAATATGTGCTTCACATGACACTATGCAGGACGTGGAATGAACATTCAGCCTGGGTCCCTGGGGGGAGGGATTTGGGGAAACTTTCAATATGTAACTTTCATGTCTTTTGGCTCAGATCTTGCTTTTCTTTTGCTATCATTTCAAACTCAGTAAAAGTACCTCTTCTCTACTACCATGGAGTTGAGGGTTTTCTTTCTTGGGTCTTGAACAGAGGCAGGCCTGACATTAAGCAAGATCTGCTTTATCAGCCAACCCAGAGACCTGATCTACTGAGAGGGCTGAGCACACAATGTCAACCCAAGGGAGCAATCAGGAAGACTGGTGAGCCATGGGGTCAACTGCCCCCTCCCCAGCCGCACCACTGCCAGGGGCAGAGGAAGTGGCTAGAGAAGTTGCAGCTCAAGGAGACACCTGATGGTCATTGGGTATAGGATGCATGGAAGACTCAGAGGAGCTACCCCTGGCCTGCAGGGAGAGGATACCCTATAGGAAGCTGACAAAGAGGACCTCCTGATAACTCATGCTCTGCAACTTCTACACAAAGCACTTGAGAATCACAGAGCTCAGAGGGCTTTGAACCCACAAGCAAGCCCTGCCATCATGTGAAGAAGCTGGAGAGGCAGCAGGGGGAGCAGGCATCACTACAACCACAGCTGTGATTCCTATAGCTCAGCAGTAGCTGGCTCCAGCAGCCACTGCTGGAGCCCAGACTCCCCTGGTGGGGGGAGCCATTCCCCAGAGGTGCCAAATTCCAAAGGTTTCACATCTGGGAGTAAAATACAGAGGGGATCTTAAAGCCCTGGGATTCTTCCTAGCACAAGTCTGGAATCACATGCAGGAGTATGATATTTTGCTAATGATGCAGCCAACGTGAGATGTGTGACCATGACCCTGGAAGGGACCACAGCAGAATGGTCACCCTTCACAATGATGATTGTCTCCAGATGAGGGATTATGACCAGTTTATGATGGCACTCTGTGTGCTGTTCGAGGATCCCCTAGCCAAATGCAAGGCAAGGACCAGGATGAAGACCAAAACCAGGTCAGTAGTGAAATATACCCAGTTATCCTCTCCAAGCACTGGTAGCCCCAGTGGTCACTAGAGCCCAGGAGAAAGCAAAATTTGACCTTTCCAGTGACCTAAGTGAGGAACTGAAAGGAGAGTTGAAAAATGATGACTGGTTCCTATCCCACTCAAAATGTGAGGTGGCCTAGCATGGATTGGCGTCAAACTATACGTTCCCACCAGTCTTAGAGGGACTGTACTACAATGGGCCCATGATTCAAAAGCTGCTGGGCACTTTGGCTTTGTAAAAACCATACACCTAGTCAAACAGCAATTTTATTGGCCCTCGCTGAAAAAGGACATTGAAATCTATGTGGCCAGCTGTCCTGTGTGTGCGTCTCTAAGAGGTCTCCAGGGAAGCCTGCCGGAGTCCTCCAGTCTGAGCGCCCCATGGAAGGAAACATCTATGAACTTCATTGTCGAACTACCTAAGAGTGGGGGGAACACAGTTATTTGGGTGACCATAGACTTATTTTCCAAGCAGGTGCATTTCGTACCCTGCTCCAAGATCCTCTCGGCAAAAACACTTGCCATACACAACACTTATACAACATGTGTATACTATAGGTTACATGGGGTTCCTGACCGCATCATTCCGGATAGGAGGTACAATTAACTTCCCATTTCTGGAGGGAGGTCCTGAAGTTTTTAGGCTCTGCCCAGTTGTTAGGCTCTGTTAGGCCACCCTCAGACTAAGGGACCTTCAAACATGCTAACTCAGTTCTGGAACAGTATCTTAGGTGTTATGTAAACTACCAGCAAGGCAATTGGGCTGACTTGCTGCCATTTGCAGAGGTTCTTTACAATAACTTGATCCATAGCATCATGGACTTCACCCCATTTAAAGTTGCTTCAGGTCAGGATTTTGTTCCCATTCCAGAACTGCCCCAGGGGAAACCCCAAATCCCCTTAGTGGAATGGATTGACCAGCTTCAATGTATTTGGCCAGTCACTAAGGCACATAAGGCACTAGACAAGGCACATCAAGCCCATAAAAGGCAGACTGACGAGAAAAGAGGTAAACCAAAAAAGTTCCAAGTGGGGGACAAGGTTGTTGTATATACAAAGTATTTACAGACCACCCAGAAATCAAAGAAATGGGCCCAAGTACGTAGGACCTTTCCCCATTGTTAGAATTATCAATCCAGTCACAGTACAATTAGTGCTACCCAAAACTCTTAGGCAGATCCACCCTGTGTTTCACATTAGCTTGCTAAAGCCAGAGCATGTATCTCCTCTTCGACCAGCCCAATCTGCCCCTCCAGGTTGTCAGAAGGTTGCAAAAGATGATCACATGACCCTGGAACACTGTAACCACTATATACACATGCTAGTTGTTGAGTGTCCAAATTTTGTTCACATGACCATGAGGATGCTACAACATGTGTGTAAGTGTGAAACAATAGTTATGTCACTTTTTCAATGCTATTGTAACTTTGACTAAACAAATGGTTGTAAATTGAGAATTACCTGTATCCCAAACTTCCTGGCATTGGGTTAAATATCAAATGTTAACCTTACCAAAGTGATTAACCCACTGTTGAAAACATAACTTTGCTGATGATCTGTAACTTTTACTCCAATAGCAAGGCACTTAGACTTATATACCGCTTCACAGTGCTTTTACAGCCTCTCTAAGCAGTTTACAGAGTCAGCATATTGTTCCCAACAATCTGGGTCCTCATTTTACCCACTTTGGAAGGATGGAAGGCTGAGTCAACCTTGAGCTGGGGAGACCCGAACTGCCAAATTGCAGCCAGTTGACAGTCAGCAGAACTAGCCTGCAGAGCTGCATTCTAACCACTGTACAACCATGGCTCTTCTAATAATAAATATCTGAAAGTCTTGAAATTTCGATTTTCATTTTTTCTTTCAAATACTATGAAAGCAAGTTTTCCAAGAATTCACATATAAAGCTAACATAAAGCTATGAAAGCATGTGTACAACCCTTGAATGGAAATTTGTCATATAAGTATGACCTCCTGTAATGCTTGTCCATAATTTTACAGGAAGGCCCTGATCAAGAGTAGATGGTTAGTATGAGCCTCCTACAGGATACTTATCATGCATGCTTGAGAAAATTACCAAATCCTGATGTATCAACAAAAGAGAATATTTGTAGCTCAGAGTTGAACTATGGGGTTCTTAGCGCTGAACCAAGCACAGAGAGCACTAAGGGCCCCACAAATTCTGATCTGCATAAATTTTTGTATCTTTCATAGGAAGACATTTAGTATATGCTGTATCTTTGTACCCGGATAAATCAGAGTGGACCTGCTGGATCTTACAAGCATTAGAGGTCTAGAAATAACTTTTTCAGATTAGATGTTGGCAACTACACAATACTTGGCACCCTCATTGCAAAAAACATCTATATGACATCTGTATGCTTCCATCTGGTGCAGGAATAAGGTGACCTGTAAAAGTCTTTGGTCCCATCTCACCTTTGATCTCTGGTTCTGGCTTTCTTTTCTTCTTTTCCTTCCCCCCTCCATTCTCCACAATGGTCCCCAAAAGAGGGAGCATTATCCTCACAGAGCCCATGTGGTTTACACAGCCCAGAAGCCTATAATTAGCCCTAATTACCAGAATCACAGCTTCATTCCGGCAGCTC
Source organism: Myanophis thanlyinensis (assembly GCA_017656035.1). NCBI lineage: Eukaryota > Metazoa > Chordata > Lepidosauria > Squamata > Homalopsidae > Myanophis > Myanophis thanlyinensis. The sequence continues at coordinate 8,759 of JAEANM010008600.1, forward strand.
TGTGCCATGGAGCACTCAACAGACGGTGTCAAAAAATACCAATTATCTCTGCAGCGGCTGTTTGTATGCTAAAGACAAAAAGAAAGATGAGAGATCAGATAGACAGACAAATGGACAATAGAGGAAAACAAGGAGTAAAAGAGAGCCAAGAAAAAATTCTTTTGACTGAACTTTCTTTTCTACCATGGTCTCACACACCGCCTCCCGCTTCAATTCTGCTTTCTGCCACTTTAAAGTTACCTCTGTGGGCAGGTAACAGCACACAGAGAACAATCACTATGTTTTAAACAGACATTTTACACTCACCAGTCATGGTGGAACAGCTAGAACTAAGGGGTCTATACAACTGGTCAGCCTGTGGCCAAGAAGATCCCTCTGTAAGGCTTGCAGTTTTTCCCTTTCTTCTTTGCCTCTTCAGAGCAAACAAGACAGCAATTTTTCTTAGGCCAAGGACCACCTTGGCTTTTGAAGGATGCACCAAAAAGTGAATGTAAAAGGTAAAAAGGCAGTAGGGTGGCTCAGCAGTTAAGGCATTGGGCTTGTGGGCTGGAAAGCTGTCAGCACAGGTTCGAGAGCTGAGTGCCATGTGACAGGCTCCTGTCCTCACCCCAGCTCTTGGCCACCTAGCAGTTCAAAAGCATGCAAATGTGAGTAGATAGTTACCACTTTGGTAGGAAGGTAATAGCACTCCATGACATCATGCTGGCTACATGACCATGGAAACGTCTTCAGACACTTCCAGATCAATGGCCTTGAAATGGAGATGATCATTGCCCCCTGTAGTCAACTCCTTTCTATCTGAATTCAATTAAAATTAAATGTGGACAATTTGATTATTCTTCGGTCGTGAATTAATTATTTTCCTACTCTTGTTCCATAACAAGGAAGGCCCAGCAGTGTCTTTACTTCTGAGAAAATTTAGGAAGGCACAGCTTCCAACACACATCCTTACAAACGTTTACAGAGGGATCACTCTGAGCAGCTGCGTCACTGCCTGGTTTGGAACTGCACCGTCTCGGATCGCAAGACGCTACAGCAAATAATGAGGATGGCTGAGAAGATCATTGGGATCATTCTTCTCTCTGTCATGGACATTTACACTACACGCTGCATCCATAAAGCCAGCAACATTGTGGCTGATCACACACACACACACCTTACATACATTCTTCAGTCTCCTGCCATCTGGAAAGAGGTACAGAAGCATTCGGGTCTGCACATCCAGACTGTGTAACAGTTTCTTTCCACAAGCCATCAGACTCCTCAATACAAAGAAACTGGAATTATAAATACTTGTGTACTTATCTTTTTTTTTTTTGAAGTTTTTAGTTAAGAGTTATGTGCAGTTTTATGTCCCGCTTTTTTTCTTTTTTTAATTTATGTTGTCTGATCCTTGGTCCTGGGGAAATGTTGTTTCATTTCACTGTGTATTGTATTGTATATTGTTGGAATGACAATAAAGCCTATTTGACTTGACTTGACATTAACAATTGCAATTTGAAAACAAGTTTTGTAGATTTTGAGGAGCCATAGCTAAAGCTTTTGGGTCACATCTCTTGTGCATCTCTAAAACAGACACAGAACCCTTTACATGGAGACCCATCATCCCTACAATACGATAAGCTACATCCTACCTTCTAACTTCCAAGTTAGAAATGTAACGAATCATTCACATCTGCTTTAATCAGCATTGTAATCATGCAAGGTGAGGTGAATACCATAGATGAGAGGAGACAGCTCTTTGTTGCTTATCTGAATTCTTTCCTTCCCTTTTCCAAAGCCTGGCTGGTCTAGCTAAGTTAAAATCCAGAGGCAGTGATGATGAAGTTACTCAAAGCAAGCTAAAGGCCAGCAACCAGGTCTCTTCCTCCCCATTTGCAAACTCTGCTGCTCCCTTTGCATCCTTAGACTCATACCTGCATGCCTGTGATGATTCAGAGACTGACCTGGCCTGGCCTTCTGGCCAATATCCCAATCTCTTCCCCTCCTGCTTCGTCAGCCAGAATCCAGAGTCTGGGCGAGAGAAGCAGGACAGACCACTGAGGTGGAAAATTAAGTACAGGAGCAGCAATGAATTCTTAATGCCATCATTTCTGGCTAGACATATTTTGTTGTGTTAGTATGGTTTTCTTCATATACACATGTACACACACTGATGTTCTTGATTCATTTCCTGAGGCTGTGCTGACCAGGCTGCATCACATTTCCCATCCATGTCTGCCTCTGGTTTCTGCAGCAACAGCATTTTTAAGCCATAATGAAGAATGTTGCATGCCCTTTGGGTCTAAGAGTGTCTTTTCTCTGAAGGCAGAACATCATGGAAATATGCTCTTTTCTTCTAAGGAGGAATTGGAAACAGTTCCCTCCCCACCCTTCCTGACTCATGGAGGGAAACCAGCTATTGAGTAACTGAATTAATTAAAGACCCTTCTAAACACATGAGCGATGCCATTCTGTTATAGTTGCTGTGCCCTGTATCCTTACAATGTTGTCAGTCTTTGGGCAGATCTTCAGCACACGAGCTGATTAACATCCATCTCAACTGCTACACTAGAGAAAATGCTGCAAAGACAGAATCACACTTTTCTTTGGAATTGTGGGATATCTGGTTTCCCATTTGTAGGAACTGTTACCATTTTCTGACTTCACAAATTTCCCTCGCCCTCCTGAATGCTAGGCATGGTTCTACCATGCTATCCTTCCCACATTTTACCCTGCTCAAAATACAGCTTTTCTATTCTATGCACACCGCAAACAATATTGATAGAGCAACAGTGGCGATGGAGGAAGAAGAGCACTGTCTGAATGCTGATTTTGCACTCTTGCTGGCTAGCTGAAACAAGATAGAGGAAGGAAACACTAGATTTCAGTTGATTGCTTAGCTGCCATCAAGTTGTTTTGAATTCCTAACAAGTACATGGACACTAATTTCCTCCATTTTAAGGATGACAAGACTGGTTAGATCATACCCCAGTGATGATTTGCACCATAGCATTAGTATTTTCCTAAAGTATTGTTAGGCTTAGCAAAATAGTTACGTTACCTACAATCCATGGGGACTCCAATTCATTTCTAACTCACCTATAGCTATTGTGCTTTTTTCCTTGCATCATCCTCACTGGCCCAAAATTTCAACATATCAAATGTGGCAATATGATCTATCTCCAGTAAAGCTGTACCCACTAGAGGTAGCAGGGAATTACCAAAATCTTCAAGAGAAGTGGAGACTCTATTATAAGGCTGGCTGGTTTGTTTCTTTGTTTGCTTACTCAATTCTGTGACAGGAAATTCCTGCAGTCAAGAAAATGACTTGACAGGCCAACATATCGTAAGATGTGCCTGAAGAATGCAAAAATCAAAACTTCTTCGGAAATTATCAAGAGCTTCCAGGGGCATCTCTATGTACATCACACCTATTAAAAACAGCAGAGCTTGATACTGTTGTGGCTGCCATATTAACTTTTGTTTTTCCATACACTGAAGACCTCCCTTGGCAGCCCTATAAGGTACACCATACTAAGAAACCTATGTCAATTAGATCAGGACTACTTTTATTGTAACAACTATACTAACAGAAATTTGCAAGATGTACTCCCCCCTTCCTTCCCTTTATCTGAGTGTGAAGCAGAGATGGACTTGCCTGAAATATTTACTGAAAATATTATCTTGGAATAGACTTCAACTTGTCTGATCGTTGCATTGATAGTGATCCTTCCTTTTTTCCTTTGAGACCATTCCCTCTTCCCTCTACTTTTATTTTGTGGGCGGTATTTTGATCTGCATCGGGTGCTATTGTGAAATTGAGAAGTTGGAAAAAGGATTTTTGCATGTGTGGTAAAGCTCTGTATTTGAATGATGCTGTTTGGAAAATTACTTCAATTGGGAACTATTATGTCATGGAAGGAATATTATATAACCATTGTCAGATATTTTTTTCCTTGCCAGACATTATTTAATTTGATTATGAAACAGAATTTGCTTAGTGAACTCAAAACAAAGAAAACACAAGCTATTTTGGCTGAGACAGAAAGGAAAGGAGAATTTTAAAAAAACTTCCAGAGAAAATAAATGTTTCTCACAAATTAAACTTTTACAATGACAGTTATTTCTGTTAAGAGAAATGGAAATAAAAATGAACCATGTAAAGTAAAACAAAACAAAACAAAACCCCTGAGTTTGCAAATAAAGTAGGGAAGTACCAGTAATTGGCATATACATTACAAAAAGAAAAGAAAATGATATTAAAATTACAAGAGAGAGTCATTGTGTTAATGGATAAGTGAACCACCCTAATTCTATATTATTATCAATATTATTCTAACTTATAGAAAGCAAGTGACATCTCTCTGGAGAAAATAGATGAATATTTAAAGAAACAAAATTTACTGAGCGTTACAGAGGACAAACAGATTATTAAGAATAGACCTATAACAATAAGGAAAGTTTCTGAAGCTATAAAAGATTAAAGCAGGAAAAATGCCTGGATCAGATGGATTATTAGATTCTTATTATAAATGTTTTGATTATGAACTTTTACAACCTTTACAAAACATAATGAACTCAATCTTACAGGAAGGAAAGTTGCCAGAGAGCTGGAAAAAGGCCAATATAGCATTAATACTATAGAGGGACAAGATTTGATTTTAACAAGAAATTGTAGACCGATGTCATTATTGATAATTATGTTTATAACAATTCTGACTGACAAGATTGAAAATAATTTTGTGAGAATTTATACATGAGGATTAATATCATTAATACAAGCCTTATAAGATACAAAAAAAAAATAACAAGACAAGAGATCAAGACTATCTTCTCTCTTCTTTATTTTGGTTCTTGAAATACTGAAGAGAAGAGAGTTGTGGGAATAAAAAGCAAAAAAGAAATGTAAAAGTTAAGGGCTTTTGCAGATGACAGTGTTCATTCTGGAAGATCCTTTAAAGGGAATTGAACATTAATGGGAAAAGGAAAAATAATTTGATGCTTTTTCAGGTTTCAAGACCAACAAGTAGAAGATGAAGATGTTAACAAAAAACACAGAAATGGAAGATCAAACAGAATTGATAAATAAAATGGATCAAAACTGGAAGAAAGTAAAATATCCGGGTATCATTATGACAAACATGAATTGTATGTTATTTCAAAATAACCATGTTAAGATATGGAATGAAGTTTTAAAAATATGTTAAGCTGGAAGAAACTGTGATTTTCATTACTGAAATGAATCTGTAATAAAAAAATGTCTTGCCTAGAATGCACTATTTAAATAAGTGCAAAAGAATATATTAAAATTTGTGCAACAGGAGAAAAACACAAGTTAGATATGAGGCATTAAAGATGCAAAGGGATGAGGAGGATCTAAAATTGTATGTGACTGCTTCTTATTTGGTTGGATGAAAGAGTGAATGTTGCTGGTTAAATATTCAAATTTGGAGAGACATTTGTATACTTGACTATATATGATTTGATCAATATGTGATGAGAAAATAAAATAAAAAATTTACAAAAAAAAATATTTGTGGCTCTCAACACAAGAAGCATTTTATAGACAAGAAGTAGTAGACAATTGTTTTTATAATTGGGGTAAAGAAGCTCAGAAGTAATTTCTTTATCTTTTTTCTTTTCTTTTTTCTTTCTTGAATGTTTAGCTTTTTTCTTTCTTTTTTACTATTTATAATTTATACTAGTTTTTAATCTTTTCTAAAACTTCTAATATTTTTTTAAAAATTATTTTAAAGAAGAGAACTACCGAGAAATTATCATAAGTGAAATGTCCTTGTTCTTGTTTAGTTACTTGGTATTCTTCAATCCTTATTTGCACAGTCATTTCTCCAGGGGCTATTAGTACTTATGATTAAATTCAAGGGGAGATTCCAGTTAGGAACTTGCAAAACCTTGGGATAATTTTTTTTCTTCCTCTGAAAAATGTCAGCAAACTCTCCACCCAATTTCTTTGCCTACCAATTTGATAGAAATTTTCAAAAGGCCATATATACCCAGATTTATTGATGAATATCTCTGGAGAGGAACACAGAAGAAGACATATATCTATTTTTTTTCCTATAAGCAAATGCATATTTTAAATATGTAAAGTTTTCCAGCAGTATTTACTGAAGATGCCCTTTTTTAGAAGGATTTAGTTCCCAGATTAAGATCACAGATTAGTGGCCTATATTTATGCATCATACATTCTATTTCATTTAAACATTATTTCTTTCCAACTGTGCAAAGAATAAGATTATTGTTGCCATGCAGCAAAAACAGAATAGCCAGGTAATATTTAGAGATAGGATTAATTAGTACTAGTGGTATAAAAAAATGGGGTGTGTGTGTGTGCTAGATATGGAGAACAGAGAGCCAATTTGGTATACTGATTAAAGCATCAGGATAGAAAACAAGTGATCCTGAATTCTAATCCTGCTTCAAGATGAAACCAGCTGGGTGACCATAGGCCAGTCATTCGATTTCAGCCCTAGGAAACAGACAATGGCAAACCACTTCTGAAAAACATTGCTAAGAAAACTGCATGGGATTGTCCAGGTAGTCAACACTGATCTGAAGGCACACACAAAACAGACAATAAATATGGAGATATTTGTTAACATTGAAGTCTTATTACTAATACAAAAATTTCCTTCCTGTCCTGAGCTTTTATGTTCCTCTCCTTTCTACCATGGCAATATTTTGTATGAAAAGATGATAGGATGAACTGAAGTAAAGACATGGCAACTCTTGATAACAATCTGCAGTCTTTGAGATATGCATTCCATTGGCCATGATAGCTAGACTTCAAGGAATGAAGTTCAATAATGTTTTCTTTTGTAATCCTGCACATAATATGGATGGAGCAGATGTTCTGACCAATGGTAGCAGCAATACTGTATATCAATTCTATGTGATAGTTGACGATTGATGCAACAACTGATTATTTTCCTGACTCTGCAGCCTTTATGTCTCCTACTCCAGACTTCAGCTATGACTTCTCAGCCCTCTTTCTTCTCCTTCTCTTATGCATGCATCTGCTTTCTCTCCTTGTTTTTTTTGGGGAGGGGGGGGGCTGGTTTGGTCCAAAACTACTTTCTTTGCCAGGCATTGCCTCATTTCCTCCTAAACAAATGAGTCACTCTCTCTTTACATTGGCATCAGCCCTCAACAGCTAATTTACTCACGACCTCAGGACAAGTGGCAACAAAACATACAGCAACAGATAGGAAGAAGGCAGATTGAATTAAGTAGGATGTTATCTCTAATACTTAGGCCAGAATTCTACACAACATCCCCCACACACTAAGGCATCATGGTAATAAACTTTTTTTACTCAAGTCATTTATTATCTGTCTTTCCAATATTGCAAAAGATGTGCAATATGTATAGTACATATTTTATATTTGAATTGATTTAATTCTGTCCAATTCCAAATGACTCTATGTAGCTCATGAAACACTAAACAGTATAAAAAATATAATAGGAAGCAACAACCAACAACACCAAACTAGAATAGAAGAACAAGAAATAAGAATAAGCTGGCAAACGCGGATGACACCCCAAACACCTTTCTAATGTACAACTTCCAATGGAAGAAGCTCCAGCCACCCTAATCAAAGACTAAGGAGAACAGCCAGGTCTTTATGGTCCTCTGGAATGCCAACAGTGTAGGAGCCATTGGGACTTCATTTCAAAGAAAGTGTACTTCCTGGGTCCCAATAGATGACATAGTTTATTTAAAAGAAACTGGAGCATGCCAACGTGTCAGGCAGAAGCGGACACCACTCAAGATACACACGACCTGGTCGGAGACTTGGTCACCACCTGGGAGAAGGTGGCAGCCGGGGCTTTTGATCGGGTCGTGCCCTTGCAGCCTCTGACTCGGCGTCGATCCCAGTTGGCTCCCTGGTCCTCCAAGGAGCTTAGGGAGATGAAGTGCCGAAAAAGAGGCCTAGGGAGACGTTGGAGGGCTAGCCACTCTGAGTCTCACTGAACACTTTTACGAGCCCATGTTAGGACGTATTTAGTGGCGATAAGGACGGAGAGATGTTCCTATTTCTCTGCCCTTATTGCGTCTGCGGAAAACCGTCCGGCCGCCCTGTTTAGGGTGACCCGCTCCCTCCTTGAACTGAGGGAGCGGGAAGATCCCTTGCAGGGGC
>JAEANM010008601.1:0-16901 GCA_017656035.1 Myanophis thanlyinensis
TGGGCGGTCACGTAAGCATTTCACTGCATATCGTACCATGTATGACTGTGTATGTGACCAATAAATTTGAATTTGAAGTCACTTGTGTCAGGGCCGTTGTAACTTTGAATGGTCATTAAATGAATTGTAAGTCAAGGACTATCTGTATTTACCTAGAACCAACATCAAATCGAAATGGCCTGTATTCTTCAGACAAGATTTGATATCCTGTCTCTTTCTTGCAGTTTATATTGGGGTCAGAACACTATGGCATTCCTGATGTTTTCCTTCGGTCATACCAGTTTGGCCTTTTCCCTCCCAGCCTAGGTTTAAACAATCTTGGGTTGCATTCTGGAAATGCTCCAGCTTAATCTGACACTGCACTATGATGTGTAAACTTTATCTTCCTCATCGCCATGGTCCTTATAAAGGAAGTGTATTTATGTGACCCGAGCAGTTTGCCCAGTCATTGGTAAATTTCAGGGGTGGAGTGAGAAGGGAGGAAAAACGCTTGTAATTTAGAGTGGGAAAGACAAACCATTGGCTCTTTGTCAACCAATCACTATCCTCAAAATATTTCCCACCAACATTAATAGGACAATATCTCTCCCCAGGTGGCCACAGTAGCAACAACAACCTGTCAAAGAATGCCCTTCACCCAGGATACTATATCCCTACGGTAATGAGGGAATTATGCTAAAGATCCCCCATTCCTGCTTTACAAGCAAACTCAAGAAGTTTACAGAGCAACATTCTAGCTCAGTTTCCCTCCACCAGACCTGCAGTTAAATCATACATCCCAGCCAGGCGGCATTCCAAAACCGGTTGGCTGGGAATGATGGGAACTGTAGCACAGCACGTCTGCTGTTGCCTCAGTCCCGTCAAATCAGATTAAAGCCTGCTTTTTATTTTCCCTAAAACCGCAACCCGGACGAAGGGGGAGATTTAAGTGGACAGTGGCTTGTCTTGAGACTGTATAGGTTTAGCTTGAGCAGGGGGGCTGGACTAGAAGACCTCCAAGGTCCCTTCCAGCTCTATTCTATTCTAACTCTGGACAAGGGCGGGGGGAAGAGGGCAGTGGATCACAAGGGATCATTCGTTCGCCTTCTCAAGCGGGGACATCCTCTCGCCGGTTAGCTACGCCGCGATCGTCCGAGGCTTTCCCGGAACGAAGGAGCGCCTTACGCAAGATTAAAAAAAAAAAAGAGTAAGAGATACGCCGCGCCCTTCGTCCCCGGCTCTCTCCGGGCTTCCACCTGATTCTGCCAAGCTCAACCACCGCGATCCCAGGCGGGAGAGGGGCTCTCTCGCAAGCGCCTGACCGGCTGGATTCCCAAAGGGAGGAAAAGGGCTCGGCAAGAAGCGGGAGGAAGAGGAGAGCTCGCCGGTGCCAGGATGTCTTCGCCGGGAGTCCCCGAAAGCTTCGTTGGGGCAGCTGGGAGAAGAGGAAAGCGGCGCCAACGCCTGAGCGATCGCCCTCGATCCGGTGACCCGCGAGCTCCGAGGCTTCCCCCGGGGGGGGGGTCGTCGTCGTCATCATCTTCCCCCCGCCCCCTCCAGCGCTCTGCTCTCCTCCCCTGCCTTCCAATTGGCCCCTAACGCTATATATGCCTCGTTCCGCCCGGCTATGGGACCTGAGCGGAGAGAGCGCAGCATCCTCATCCCGCCGCACTCCAGACCTTTTGCGCCAGGGGAGACGGGTTCCCCCATCCTACGACGACGCCGACTCGACAAAAAGTTTTCTTTTCGGTCGCCACGAATCCCGACTGCCAGGGGCTAGATCGCGACCCTTTTAGATTCCCTTCCTAACTTTTTCTCTCCACCTTCCTTCCCGCGCCTGGCTTTTCAGGGGTATAGCCCTCCCGCAGCTGGAGGTTCGCCGGCGTTTGAACCTTCCTTCCTTCTGTCTGTCCATCCATCAACCCACCCACCCATCCATCCATCCATCCATCCTTCCATCCATCCAGTACCAGAATCATGAGTTCCCCTTTGAAGCGAGCTCCCCTGCTCAGTTCTCTCCTAAAGCTGCGAGGTCCCGGGAGCGCACCTGCTTTGCAGCAACAACTACCCACTTCGTCCGTGTGCGCATTGGAGCCCAAGGCTCAGGTGCCTTCTTGCCCCAGGCACGCTCCCCACGCACTTTCTTCCCTGCCCGGTCCAGTCAAGTGGCCTCTGATAGGCAGCCTCTTAGACATTCTCTGGAAAGGGGGCCTCAAGAAACAGCACCAGACGCTGGTGAGTAATCTGTGTTTCCAACACCACCACCATGGACCCTTCCCAATGGATCCTTCACCCAAAGCTCGTGTTTGGCTGACTGTTGAGGCTCAGGCATGGTAGAACAGGTAGTTCTTCCAATGGCAAAAGCAGTTGCTAACCCTCTCTGACCTTGAGGTTTTAATGGCAGGATTGAGAAATATTTCTGAAGAGTTTGGAAAGTATTTCCAAGATCGTCTAGTTCAGCATCTCCTGTTACTGTTGTGGACTGACCGGATTGCCAAATTCCCAGACAGCATCATTCCCTACAGATTAGATCAAGTTAATCCAGTCCAGTTAATCAACCGAGGCAGGGAAATCAGTCACTGGGGCATCCTTAAACAGGTGGCCATTCCTGCATCTTGTTTAAAAAAACTCCCTAAGGAAGAAGCAGCAGCAAGCACTTTCTGAGACAATATGTTCTTGCATCCTGACACTAGGAAGTTCTTAATCAAATGCTTAATATAAGCCTCCACCACCACCACCCTTTACACAGGTTTGCTCTGGCCCACCTTTTGCCTGCAGGAGATGTGTCTTATAGACTGCTCAATAGGCAGTGTGTGAACTGAAAGTTGAGTGTGCTGTACAGCAGTATATTTAGCATATTTAGTCATCTAATATTAGTATATTTAGTTGTCTCTTCTTGCAAGGAGTTCTGTGGGATGAGTGAGCCTTAGTGACAGGAGTCCTTAGCTGCCTGATTTAACCTCCCCTCTTCCTTTCTTCTTCTTTCTTCTCAAGGCTGAGTACCACCAGAGATTTGGCAAAATCTTCCGCATGAAGCTTGGGAGTTTTGATTCGGTTCATTTAGGCGCACCCTGTCTGCTAGAGTCTCTCTACAGGAAAGAGAGTGCGTATCCACAGCGCCTGGAGATTAAGCCCTGGAAAGCCTACCGAGACTACCGCAAAGAGGGCTATGGGCTACTTATCCTGTGAGTAAAGACATGGACTTGTTTTTCAACACTACCACTTTGTGCAGAAAATTCCCCTTTGCTTATTATGTTGGCTTGAGGTTTAAACACAAGGGATGCTAAGAGCAAATAGTTCAGATTGCTGTTTCATAAATATATTTTGAGTCTTTGGTAGTAGTTTCATTATTTATAAATATTTTAAAAAGTGGGAGAAAAATCAAAATGCCGTTTATAGGTGATGGATGCATTAAAACATTTTTTTTCAGTTTTCTTTAGAGTTCTTTGTCTTTTGGGAACACATTCTGCTGTTTTTATCCTGCAAATAAAGCAAAGTTATAGTGAACCAGCGTAGAGAAGCAATTTGCAACATTGTCTCTAGTTAACTTTGATCTAACCCTCCTGGCAACATTAGAATGGAAAAATTGCAGTAGAAAAAAGGCAGTTTTAGATCAAATGCACATAAGATAACAGTCAAGCTAGAAGGAAAATGCAGAATGTGAAGAACACTATATAATGGTAATTTAATATCTCAGTAAAAATAAGTGATGGTGACCACTTTCAGTGATTTCTTCCAAAGATCAGTGACAATAGAAGCATCTAGTGCATCTTCCCAAAAGCTAAACAGGGCTCTCAAAGTTTTAGGTGAGATTTAGCCAAAAGCATTCCAGTAAAAAGCAGCAGAAAACCGCGTGCATAAGGTACATGTCCATGTGTACCCAGGGATCAAGCTTGACTAAAGGGAAATTGTGTCTTTATTTTATTTAAAGTAAATAATATATTGCAATGCAAAGCAATTTTCTATATTATCAAACTTGATTAGACTGCCCGTTATCTTCCTTAAAATATATTAGCATTCACTTAGGAAAACTGCCCAGATTTAATATTGTTTTAACATTTCCTCATATACCTTTCATTTTAACCAGGAAATGTTAAGTTTCTTTTAATCAGTTGAGTGTTTGTTTTTCACAGAGAAGGCAAGGACTGGCAGAGAGTAAGAAGTGCATTTCAGAAGAAATTAATGAAACCCATGGAAATTGTAAAGTTGGACACTAAAATCAATGAGGTATTGCAAAAGAATAAAAGTCTGATCCAGACATAGATATAATTTGAAATTTTAAACACTCTTGTTATTTGTGTGGACTGCTTTAAAAAAGGGAGGTGGAAAATTAGAAAGTTATCTCTCCAGAAATCATGTGAAATCTTTCTTAACTTATACCAGTTGGAAATCTAGTTGAAACAACGATTTTGAATACATCTCACTGATTTCCCTGGAATGTAGAAATGTGCCACACCAAAGAAAAGTAAAGGCTACAACTTCTTTCTTTAGCATGCCAAATATCTGTATGCAGGAAGAAGAAATATTAAAATGAAGAGCAAATATTCATATCTAGCCTTCAGTTCCAAATGGTTTAAAAGCATATTACTTAATTTCTATTTCAGTTTACCGTTTCACTAGTATCTATCAGGTACTAATTATATATGTTTCACCCCTGACTTAGTTAAAGTTGCCAAATGAAAAGAGCTTTTCCAGCCCTTTGATAATTTTGATCACCCATTTTCTGTATGTTTTCCTCAGCATCTGTTTTGTGATGCACTGATCAGAATTGTACACGATGTTCCAAGTGTAGAATTAGCATGCCACAGACTTGAAAGCCTTATGATATTAATATTTTAAAATTTGATTCACTTCCTAATGACCTTTCATTTTTCTGATAAGGAACACTAAAAGATATTTTCAATCTTTTCCATAGGTCCTAGCTGATTTTATGCAGCAGATAGACACACTCTGTAACAAGAATGGAGAAATAGAAGATTTATATTCTGCACTAAACAAGTGGTCATTTGAAAGTAAGTTTTTCATTCATTCTGGGATCAGTGCTTTTTCTCTATACTAAAATGTATGAATATTAGGCTAGCTTTCTCCAACCTGGAGTTCTCAGAATGCCTTAACCAGGATGACCATGTTGGCTAAGAATAGAACTGAGAGGCACCAGTAAAGATCAGGTGAAGAGTTGGGTGGTGTGATTAAATTAGTGGTCTAACTACCAGGAGATCATGAGTTCGAGCCCCACTGTAGGCATGAAAACTGGCTGGGTGGCTTTGGGTCAATTATTCTCTTTCAGTCAAACCCACCTCAGGGTCATAGGGGAAAATAGGAGGAAGAGGAGGTTTAGGTATGTTTGCTACATTGAGTTACTTATAAAGTAATAAAGATGGGATACAAATCTTATAAACAAACAAACAAACAAACTTTCTCCATGTAGAGAGGAACTCTGGCCAGTTGCTTATTATTGAGTGTATTGTCCTTGTATGTGCCTCGTAAGCAGTTTTACCAATATTAGACATTATATATTAATTGCATCAAAAGAAGGGGATTGGGCATCATTTAAAAATCCTAGGGAGATATGTAAAGGAAAACGTAGTCAAGATTCTGGGAAATGCTTTTGACATGGATTATTTTTTTTTATACACTAGGTATTTGCCTGGTACTATATGGGAAAAGGTTTGGACTTCTGCAGGAAGACGTAGAGGAGGAAAGTTTGAATTTTATCAAGGCTGTAAAAACGGTATGAAAATGCCATGTGCACGATAGCCAATTGATTTTCTGTAAGATATTAGCAAGTCAGCAATATCTGCTTCTGTAGGAATTGCAGTCCAGGGACCCATTTACTTTGCTATTGCACATCCCAGCCTTCCCTGTAGTTATTCAATTATGCAATTCCAAGCATGGAATCGATTCTGGGATGTATCATCTATAAATCTGATGCCCTCTGAACTACACAGAGATGCTCCAGTTGGGTCTTCTCATTAGTTTCCATTGATTGAGGCCCTTGACCTAAATAAATGGAAAAAGCCCTTGATGCTCAATAAGTGAATAAGCTGCAATGAATAATTCCAGCAATATAGGATAACACCTTATAGTAGGCTGGGTCACCGTTTGATTGTTAGTTGCTCTACAACTGTCCGGAATTTTTTTTCCACCACCTTTTATGAAGCTGCTTGGAGAATATCCCTGAGTCCTTGCAAAACAGGCATTTAATTTCTGTGAGTGGTAGCTCTCCTGAAATACTTCAGATTGCTGTCCTCCAAATAGTGGATTCAGACTATGTTCACACAAAACTCTTAATCAGGTAAATGAAAGTCCCTACTAGTGCAACAATCAAAGCTTGGTTAATTTTAATCTTGTTAATTTGGAGAGCAAGGCTTAGTATGTTGTGCAAATCCCATTCATTGGGTAAGCGATAATTATATATATTGTGTGAACTCTGAGAATGATTCAGGATAATTAAGATGTGATGCAGTAGACTGAAATGTGTAAGGAATTACTATGATCTCTGGTCCATGTGGAACAGCTTCTACTTGGTGTTCTACTTTAAGGCCCAAGGATAGATCAGTTTATTGAATCTAAATTAATCCTTTCTCTAACAGTAAAATATATGTTCTTTTGAACTTTTCCCAGTACTTTAATAATGGAGTTTGTTCTTTTTATTATATTCTACAGATGATGAGCACTTTTGGGAAGATGATGGTGACACCAGTTGAACTCCATAGAAGTCTAAATACTAAAGTTTGGCAAGCTCATACAAATGCATGGGACAATATATTTAAGACAGGTAACTGAAGGACACTGAAAATGTTTTGTGAAATATGTATTTGCATCTTAGGTTGGGCAATTGATTTTGCATCTTGCATCAAGAAACCAGCCTATCTGGAGTTCGTTTATTTTCCTGAACCATTTTGTGGAATAGGTTAGATGGGGGAGGAGAGTTTTCCCTCAAACTTGATGTTGAGAATTCTGGGAGTTGAAGTCCATACATCTTAAAAGTTGCCAAGTTTAAAAAAAAACTAGGTTGGATGAAGAGAGAATGCAAATCTTTATCAAATCACTAAGCTCTGTGGTTGAACAAACCTATCTTAAATCTCCTTTAGCCAAGTTCAACAGACTCACCAATATTCTAAAATGGATGTTTAATTTCCCCCCCCCCCCTGCTATTAGTTATAATTGGTATGAATACTTAATTGTCTGGCTTAAGTTCACCATGGAATGAGTAAAAATACTAGAATAGACTGCTCAGTAAGGCAAATTTTTAGCTCTCTCCCACACAAATTTGAACATTCTACTTGTATCCTACTTTTCCTTCAATGAATCTCAGAGAAATAACCAGGGATTATTATAATAAATAGGGATCTGAACCTTATTTTTTAATACTAAAAGTCTTCATCCTTAAATGAAAGAGGAAGGAGCTTTGCTTTTTGTAAACCAACCTCTTAAAATCTGTGGCTCTCCAATCAGTCATGTTGCAACTGATTTCTCCCCAAATTCCCTGTTTTCAGACAGGTTGGCCAGTAGTTCTGGGAGATAAGTCCAAATATATTCAGAAGATGATAAGAAAGATTAATCTAACTTGTAACATTTGCTGATATTTTTGAATGTTTTAATATCTCGTGTAGTATGAAAAAGTAGACCTTTGAGGTTCCCACACCATAATCTTATTATCGTGTTATATTTTCTCCTGCAGTGAAATGCTCCATTGACAGCAGGCTGAAAAAACACTCTGCCAATCCCTCTGAAGACTTCCTCTGTGACATCTACTTTGGGAGCCAGCTTTCAAAGAAAGAACTATATGCTGCTATTACAGAGCTTCAGATTGCTGGCGTTGAAACGGTAAATACTGTTAGCTTCTTTTCATTTGTAAATGAAAAGTGATTTTGGATTTCTGATAAGCTGCCACACACCGTGAAGGCTTTTTCCTTCTTCCTTCAATCGGAGCTTGTTCTTTTAGGTAGCGTTTTTATAGTTAGCTATATAGT
The DNA here is from genome assembly GCA_017656035.1 of Myanophis thanlyinensis. NCBI lineage: Eukaryota > Metazoa > Chordata > Lepidosauria > Squamata > Homalopsidae > Myanophis > Myanophis thanlyinensis. The sequence continues at coordinate 7,956 of JAEANM010008601.1, forward strand.
TAGCTAGTTAGTTAATAAGGGATTTTAACACAATGGTTTGTACATTCCGTTTTGCTGTAAGATGCAATGCTGCTGTAGTTGTTTTCCCTTTTTTTTTTCTATGATCATGATTTCAGGTCATTCACCACAATGGTGCATTCCAGAAGTATCTCCTACAACTCATACCATGCACAAATTTCAGTCATGATGGCAATTATTGTGGCAAACCTATGGGCAACCCCAGGTTGAAGAAGACTAGTGAAATATCTTAAACATAACTGTCCATTATTTGGTACAATATGATACTCTGCAACTGATGCTCATTAGCATTGGTAGTTGCCCCACAAAGTTGGTTGGTGCAAGCAACCAGATCCGCATGTTTAGGGTTCAAGCTAACTACTTTATTGTATTCTGCCTATACTACAGGAATCTCTCCAGAATACGTGCCTTCTCTTGGGAACAAACAGATAAGGCCCCATGGAATTTGGTGCGGGGAGGGAGATGTCAGCCCTAGATCTCTTGCGATTGAGCAACGACTCAAGACTAATTCCTCTCTTGGTGTCGCCTCCTTGCCTGTCTGGCAGTTTCTCAACACAAAGTCACACAAAGCTTGATAAATTAGATGACTATTTAGACAAGTTCATGAAGTCATCTGGAGTTAAGGAGATGATTATTGTTTTAGACAGACATGGGTGAGAAAAACACAAAGACATAAATGCTTGTTTGGCAGTTGTCATCTAGTGCTAAATAATTGTGGGATAGCTTCTGCAGCAATCTACCCACACATCATTGTATCATTGCTGTATATATTATGAATGTGCTGCATTTCAGATTCAGTTTCTGAATAATACTCGCATAATAATGTGTTTACATCACTGAAAATACAGCACCTTGCTTTAAACACCTTTAAAACAGCTGCATCCTTTCCCAAGTTTATGCCAGTCGTGGTAGAGGGTAGCCATGCACATCCAGGGAAAGAAGTCACTGCTTTGAAATATTGCATTTGGGCTCCACATGCTCTTTTTTCTGTCTCTAGACAGAATCCAAAATTCTGTACAGTCCTGGAGTTTATCCTTTTTATTCGCAGGTGTGATGGAATGTGCACATTTGAAGGGGAGAGGTGGTGGAATGGACTGTGGTGAAGTAGCAGTTTCCCAGGAAACCACATTCCAAGGAAGGGAGTGAGACAAGACACAGCACAACACAACACAACACAACACAACACAGAGCTGGATAGGAGACAGTGATTTAAGATAGCCACTCCCTAGAATCTCCCAGGGTATATCCATTAAGGTTAGAGTAGTATAAATTTATTCTGGCAAGATTCAGTCTATATATTATGAGCAAATAAAGAACTGAACTTGGGCTAGTTCAGTTCAATTTCTATGCCATTCTTGGGTAGGGCCTGACAAACAAGCATCCATCTGCAGTAGAATCTTCTGGGATGGGAAAACTCTAGATTTGTTGCCCTTGAACAGGATGTAAAACATAGTAGAATCCTACCAGATATAGTCAGCTGCAAGTATAACTAATTAGAAATTACACAATTACATGAATGTAGACTTATGCAGATATTCTGCTGGTATGTGAGAAGTAACACGAAGAGTGTGAATTGGTGCCCCAAGCCATTGGAAATATTGTTGCCAAGTTCTAATATTCAAAGCGGCAGAAAGGGGAAAAAATAAGAGAGCATTTAATTTCATTTTGATTAAATGGAATTTGGTTTTCATTCTGATCCTCCATTTATTGTTACATTTTGGAAGAGGGTTTTTAGCATGACATTTAAGAGCTGTGGGAGTCTTTGACTCTCCCAAAGGTTGGCACCTTCTGAAAGGGTCGATGGGACCAAGCCACCCACCCAAGTAACTGAAGAACTGAATCAGAGTTTCTTTCGCTTTCTTGTTTCCTATTTCGGGGAAGGGGGATTGCTGTTGAATTCTAGAGAAATCTTATGAATGTTCTACCTGCACAACAGGTTGGAAATTTAGAAAAGAGTGAAGGGGAATTTAATTCTGGCGTTGAGAAACAGATGGGAAAGAAGAGGTGATTGTTGACATAAAAGTTGAAAGCAGAAAAAAGACACTTCGAATGGCCTTCTGTGAACTTGTTGTCCTTCCAAAGGGGCACTAAAGGTTTTGGATAGAAGTTCAAAACTCTATAGTGCACCTTACAACATACAAGTACAGGTGGTCCTTGAACTAAGGCCGGAATTATGGTTGTAAGCTGTTACGGTTGTAACTCAAGGCATCATTTTTTGAAAATTTTTGCAGCAGTCATAAATGCTGTGGTTGTTTAGGCAAATGTATTTTATCGAGTGGATTATTTTTTTGCTGGAAACTATAAATAAATGCTGGAAAGTGGCAAATAACAACAAAAATCACAGTCATATTAATGTGAGATACTGCAAACAGCCATAAAGGTAAGTCAGTTGTCAAGCACCCAAAATGCAATCAGGTGACTACAGGCACATGTGCAACCATGTGTAACTTCTAAATCAAGTCTTTTGTGGGCCTGTTGTAACTTTGAACTGTTGTTAAGCAACAAGTTGTAAATTGAGGACTACCTGTGGCATTATTGGAATCATTGTAATGTATAGGCCTACCTCAGAGACCTGACAAGGAAGCAGCTTATACGGTTTATTGGAGATGGGTCAGCTGTATATACATTTTTACCTGCATTTCACTTTTTGTCTGTGTAATACAGATGCTCCATACTTGCATTAGGGAGCCCAGATTTTACTTATCTGGTAAATTATTTATTTTTACTTACTTGAGACTAGAGGAGTAAGGCACAATTATAAGATTATAATTATAATATTTTCTGCATTTTATTAATGATATTCTTACATTAGACTTTGATACAAAGCTTTGAGGATATAAAAATTGCAGTGAGTGGTTTGCCAAGAACCACGTCAGAAGCAATAATGTGAGGGACTGGATCAAAAAAATATATACGCTATTTTATTTTCTTAGTTAATTAAAATTAAATAGTTAATGTGGTCCCCGTCCAGTTATACATTTAATATTTCCTTCTGTTGTATTGCAGATTTATAATTTGATAATTGAGACTTTTAGAAGCTCATGTGACCTCAGGACTTCAGATTATCCATCTCTCGTTGCCATCAACTGCTGAATCTCCAAATTGTAGGGTTACAGATGTTTCTCTAAATTGTGAAGCCTAAAGTTTTTAAGTGTTTTCACAACTTTTACAGAACCATTCTTGGGATAAGAGCAAGTTCAGGCTTTTTACCTCCCAAAGTTGACTATAAAACAAAAACTTTTTTTGTGTGTATAATGAGTTTAGGTTTCCTCTGTTACTATAATAATCTAGAGTGATTTCTGATGTTTTTTTTTAGACTGCCAACAGTTTACTTTGGGCTTTGTACAATATCTCCTGCAAGCCAGATGTCCAGGCAAAACTCTTTGAAGAGATACAAAATGTGGTTTCACCTGGAGAAGACCCAAATTGTGAACACCTGAAAAAAATGCCCTATTTGAAGGCATGCCTGAAGGAGTCAATGAGGTAAACTGATTCACCAACCTAAAATAAAAGTATTGAATTAGCAGCTGTAGAGCAAAAAAATTCAAGTAAATATCGATAGCTCAAAGGAAGGCCGGTTTAAGATGGATACCTAAATAGAACAGGTTGAAATTCCACCTGGGCCACCTTTTTCTCCTTGTTTGAAGACAAAGAGCATGATGTAATGGTATGTGGAGAAGACCTTGGGAGGCAGGGAAAAGAGATGCTACCTAGGGAGCGGTCAGATAAGAGATAGCATAGCCCACAGATGGATAATGGGCAACACAAAAGACTCAGAAGGGACCCTACCTAGAGTTGACACAACTGCTTTAAAGTTCATTCCCAGTCTCTAAAATGTGTAAAAATTTTGTTGGAAGGGTTGTTTTTTTTTTTTCTGCTGTGAAGAATGAGAAACAAAAAGAATTTTGAAATGGTCACACTAAACCTTTCTAAGATAAGGATGTGAACACATTCATGGTGAGGATGTGAACACATTCATGGTGTTGTGAGCAACAGATTTGATTACCTCTGGATGTTTTGCATAGTGGTGGCACAGTGGTTAGAATGAAGTACTGCAGGCTACTTCTGATTACTGCCAGCTGCCAGCAGTTTGGCAGTTCCACTCTCATTGGCTCAAGATTGACTCAGCCTTCCATCATTCTGAGGTTGGTAAAATGAGGAGCCAGATTGTTGGGGAAAATAGGTTGATTCTGTAAACCTCTTAGAGAGGGTTGTAAAGCATTGCAAAATGATAGTAAGTGCTATTGCTAATGCTATACTCCAGCAGATAGTATGTGCATCCCTTGATAGATACGTTTGACCCCCTCAAAATAAAATTCACTTATCCCATTTGACTTTAGGTTAACACCCTCTGTGCCGTTTACCACTCGAACCCTTGACAAAGAAACCGTCCTAGGGGATTATGCTCTTCCAAAAGGGGTAAGTAACTTCTACTACTACGTACTGTAAATGCTCCATTTATTTTTGATTAAAAGATTGAATGTATAGCCCATTTTTCAACCAAGAATAGCACTGTTATAAAATGTGATTGACCTTTTATCTTATCACACTTACTGGCATGTCAACGGTTGGGAGAGGTCCTGCTCAGTATTTAGCATGGCCAGATCTCATAAATTAAATGCTTGATCTTCTTTATGTCTTGATAAATGCCAAGCATTGCTTTTAAATCTCAAACACCTCTTAGATATAAGGTAATGACTCAAAGCTGTAGGCTTTAAATACTCCAAGACTTCATTTTTACATCTCCTGGTAGTACCTTCTCACATGATTTCTTTCCATTATGAGCTAAGAATACACCCAAATTGTTGTAATGTAACATCTGCATTGAGTTTAAAATAGATTAGGCAAAAGAAAGGGGGGAAACACCCTTCCTTATCTCTCTCAGTCCCCAAAATGCAGAAAAAATAATCATTATTCTATCCATATGTATGACACCTAGTTTTCTCCATTTCAGTCTTTACTCACACCCACAAAATATTATCTGTGGCTTCTTGCTATCAAGAAAAAATACAACATCCAGCTTTTCTTGATCAGATAACAGCAATTTTCTCTGTCATGGATTTATTTATTAGATTTATTAGGCCACTCTATCTCAAGTGCATGACTCTGGGTGGCTAACAATATGAAAAATAATAAAACTACATTTAAAAAAAAAAAAAGATGAAATAGAACAACAAAGATAAAATTACAAAAACGTTACTCAGCATAACCCAAAAATGGGCTCTGTCACACACTTATGGCCTTACTCCTGTAGCACTGAGTAAACTGTGACATATCCTTCAGTATATTTTATTTATTTTAAATAAATAAATATTAAATGCTGCTCAGCCAGCATTCATTGTATCGTTGTAGGGGTTATTTGGGAAAATTGAATTATGACAGCTGCCTTGATATCCATGTTGCTTTACACTGACTGTGTTTACATAACATCCTTAATCAGCTTATTCAAGAATAAGCTCCCTGAACCCCCAATGTAGTAAAGTTATTGGGGAGAAGAAAATCATTTGTTGATTATTCAGTGATCTGCCCAGTAAAATAATAAAACATATTTTCACATCAGTGCCTTTCCTAAAAAATTTTATCTTAAATTATAAGGCCTGATCCTGATCTAATAGAGGTGTGGAAAGCTCTGCTTTCTGTAGCATTACTGTTTGAAATCTGACTCCTGATCTTGAAAATGACTCCAAGTCAAGTTAAATCTCATTTAACTTGTCTTTAAAGAAGGGAAACAACCCTGCATTTTTTTCTCCCTAAGAATGTCATTTCTCCAAAGAACTAAAATCCTGTCTTTTATTAATTCACTGGAAATATATCTTTATTGCAAGAAGTTTTGAAAATTCTTGTCATAGTTTTATCTCTTGTTATTGATTATGATCTTTCTTTGGATTGTGATACATGTCTACTTTAGTTTTCAGCATCAATGTAATATTATAGATGTAATGTAATACTATATTATACAATATAGGCAATTTCTTTGAGTCTTCCCCCCCCCCAAACCAAAATATGTCCATGTTGTACTTGTTTTACATTTTTCTCACTGCTTTGTAAATACGCTTTGTGGATTTGTATTCGTATTTACAGACTGTGTTGATGATTAACACTTACGCTCTGGGATGCAACGAAGAATATTTCAGCAACTGGAGTGAATTTCAGCCAGAGCGTTGGTTGCAAAAAACCATCCATCCATTTTCTCATGCTCCATTTGGCATTGGAAAAAGAATGTGTGTTGGGCGCCGACTGGCAGAGCTGCAACTTCAGCTAGCTCTCTGTTGGGTAAGCATTCTATTATTTCAGATACTTATCTCTCCCCCATTAACCTGTACAAAGGAGAAACCATTCTTTGGCAGCAGAAAAGTGTTCTATTGTAATGGAATGTATGGATGATCTTGGAGAACAAGGGGAAAAGATGCTACCTAGGGAATGGTCAGCCAAGAGAAGGAAGAACCCACAGTCACTTAATGTTTAGTTTAGTTTACTTTATTGTCATAGCACCTCGTACAATGAAATTAATGCCATCTTCAGTGTACATTATAACTATAAAAATAAAACACAAACACACATCCTTCAGATTCTATACAATCGAATTGAAAACCCCTGATACTGCATTAGTGTTGCACTATGCCGTAGAATTTAGTACAGTTACTGCTCTGGGATAGAGGCTGTTTTTCAGCCTATTTGTTCTTGCTTTTATTATCCTGAACCGTATGCCAGATGGTAATAGTTCAAAAAAAAGGGGTGTGTGTGCCCAGGATGAGATGGATCTTTATGGATGTATTGAACTTTCTTAAGACAGCGGGAGCTATAAAGCTCTTCCAAAGAGGAGAGAGGGCAACCAATGATCACCTGGGCAATGGCGTTGACCCTCTGGAGTGCCGTCCTATCTGCCACTGTGCAATTGGCAAACCATACACAGGTGCAATAAGTTAAAATATTCTCTATGGTGCCGCGGTAGAAGGTCACCACCAGTTTTTTATTCAGTTTTTGTTTCCTGAGAAGTCTCAGGTAGTATAATGATCAGAGAAAAAAAAAACCTTAAGAAAGATTAATTGGTTAAAAGTGATGGTGGGAAGTTTGTACTTTCAGACTTACAAGAGTCTATTAATGTAGCTTTACAATAATGTGGAATTAACTCTTCTAGCTGTGTGTCTTATCTGGTTTACCTGGAAGAGCTGATATCCATATAAGTTCTCTATACCTACGTATCTTCTCCACTGCACTTTTATTAATCCCCGAAGATATTTCGCTTGAGAGACTGAGATCTGGGAGCCTAAAGCTTTTTTTTTAAAAAAAAAGAAAAACAGGGAATATAGTAGCTTTGCGTGTACCATAGCAATGCTTGAGCTTAATGTTCTTCTTCAGGCATGGCCACAAGGAAAGATGTATGTATGGCTTCTGCTTCGGTTTTGCATTCATCACAGTTCACTACATCCATTCAGTCCAACACGTGTGATGAATCTGAATGAGGATTAGAAGAAAACAAACCACTCTCCAAGCACAGAATACAAAATTGGCTATTTTTCACAGCTCAAGATTTAAAGGTAGAAAACTTAGCTGTGATTAATTTCCAATGGATGAAGAAACGCTCAGGTTTCCTCCTTGTCATCATCACCCTGGAGGTTGGAAGAACACAGAATGCAAGCTTTTTGTTTCATTAATCTAATTAGTGAAAAATTATTACAATCTTTAATATATCAACACTGATTTTTTAAAAAAAAAAAGTTATAGACCAGCTTACAGATGTCCTTCCAGGAAGTGTGAGGGCCAGGATTTCCTGAGAAACAATCTGTTCAAGGTTTTTCTGGGCAAGCCCATTGGAAGAACTGAAAGGGTACAATGGAGCAATGTTTCCCTTTGTACTGGAGAGTGAATTGTCTTTTTGACAAGATGAACTTCCAATTTTCATTAAATCCAGGAGGAGGACTCTCTTTGCAAGAGATCTTCAAACCAAGGCTGGATGGTCATCTATCAGAGATGCTATAGTGGTCCTGCACTCAACAAAGGATTGAACCAGAAGATCCCTTCCAAATAAAAGCATTGCTACAATCCTTCCTACCTAAAAAAAAATATTGCTTATTTCTCTTAGTGAAAAGGATGAACTTTTCAAAGCCTTATGAACTTCACTGTATCATATTTTCCTGCTATTACTGCCTGTGGGTTTAAACTTTGACACAGACACCGACAGGTCCCCAGGTCAGAATAAATCTTGATTACAGGTTGGTGACACTTTAATGAACTTCATTTTCCCCCTTGTATTGCAGCTTATACGGAAGTATCAGATTGTGGCTACTGATGACAAGCCGGTAGAAGCTCTTCACTTAGGAATCCTTATCCCCAACCGAGAACTTCCAATTGCATTCAAACGACGCGAAGGTAAAAATCAGTGTCCCACTATGGAGTTAATTATATGTTTAAGGTGATCTTTAAAGGTCAAAAGCAGAGACTCTTCAGAGATGAAATGAGGATGACTGTTAAGAGTAATTCTACTTGCATGCTTTTGGAAAGGAAATTTCTAGCCCTTGTGATTGCAGAAGGATGTAAAAGAAAAGAAAAGAAAGAAGGAAAACAATGCAATTTGTTAATATCCTACATTTTGAAGCATATGCAAACACAGATAAACATTTGGGCCATGATAGCTATCCATTTTATTAAGTACAGAATCCATCTCCAAGTGCACTAATTGAATAATTGAAAGATTTAGATTACTTAAGTGTGATATATGGACTGAATATTCTTTGTGCAAATACACATGTACTAGGAATGAAATAAATAGGACATTTTAAAGTTTTATTTTGATCAGTTACTTTTTAAATTTGACTACTAAGGCCTTTAATAAATATACAGTATGTGTGAACAAATAGAATAGAATAGAATAGAATAGAATAGAATAGAATAGAATAGAATAGAATAGAATAGAATAGAATAGAATAG